>PVIW01004870.1:0-120124 GCA_004026585.1 Noctilio leporinus
TTGATTTCTTTCTTCATTGTTCTGTAGTTTTCTGTGTACAGGTCTTTTACCTCCTTGGTTAAATTGATTCCTAGGTACTTTATTTTTCTTGTTGCTATGGTAAATGGGATTTGTTTTTTCGCTTTTCTGTTGTTTCATTATTGGTATACAAAAATGCTTTTGATTTCTGGATATTGATTTTATACCCAGCTATTTTGCTAAATTTGCTTATTAGGTCGAGTAAGTTTTTGGTGGAGCCAATCGGATTTTGTATGTACACTATCATATCATCTGCAAATAATGACAGTTTGACTTCCTCCTTTCCAATTTGGATCCCTTTGATTCCTTTTTCTTCTCTGATGGCTATAGCTAGAACTTCCAAGACAATGTTGAATAGAGCATCTCATTCTTGACTAAGTACAATCTACCTTATTAAATTGGTACTTTTACCACTGTTTGAATAATGCAAAACTGCTAAGTCCATTTATCCTCATCTTGTCTTTGTGCTAGTGTTTTCAAATAGTTTACTTTCACAAATGTTATAAATCCCATAAGACATTACTGTCGTTGCTTTCAGTCACAAATGTTTTTTTTTGTATTTGCCCCCATTAACCCTTATGGGGCTTCTTCTCTTCCTGCAAATTCTTGGGATCAATTTTTTCAACCTAAAGAACTTAAATTAAGATTTCTAGTACTGAAGATTTGCTAGTTACAACATTGCTGAATGTTTAATTATCTGAAAATGTCTCTTAGTTTGCCATAATTTTTGAAAGATTCTTTTAGGACACAGAGTTTTATATTGGCTGTTTATTTTCCTTCAGAATTTGAAAAAAATCATTCTATTGATCTAGTTCTGTAATTTTAAATTAAAAGTTAGCTATTTACCTGAATGCTACTCTTAAAAGATAATAATCTGAAGCACACATTTCTTACATGTCTATATTGTCCATTCCCCTCCATCACATAAGCTTCTATTTTAAGTTTATTTTATTGATTATGCTGTTACAGTTCTCCCCCTTTGCACCCCTCTGCCTGGTACCCACCCAAGCCCTCCAACAATCCCCTACCTTAGTTCATATCCATCGGTTGTGTGAGCTAAGTTCTTTGGCTTCACTCTTGCCTATACTATTCTTAATATCCCCCTATTTTGTTCCTACCAATTATGCTTCTTAATACCTGCACCATTTCCCCATTCTTCCCCTTCCCATTCCCAGCAGATAACTCTCCAAATGGTTCCCATATCTATGATCCTGTTCCTATTCTGGTTGTTTGCTTAGTTGTTTTTGCTTTTGTTTTTAGATTCAGTTGTTGATAGATGTGAGTTTGTTGTCATTTTAATGTTCATAGTTATAATCTTTTTCTTAAGTAAGTCCCTTTAACTTTTCATATAATAAGGGCTTGGTGATTATGAACTCCTTTAGTTTTACCTTATCTGGGAAGCACTTTATCTGCCCTTCCATTCTAAATGATAGCTTAGCTGGATAAATTAATCTTGGTTGTAGGTCCCTGCTATTCATCACTCTGAATACTTCTTGCCAGCCCCTTCTTGCCTGCAAAGTTTCTTTTGAGGAATCAACTGACTGTTTTATAGGGACCCCTTTGTAGGTAACTCCTTTTCTCTTGCTGCTTTTAAGATTTTCTCTTTATATTTAACCTTTCGCATTTTAATTATGATGTGTGTTGGTGTGGTCCTCTTTGGGTCCAGTTTGTTCAGGACTCTCTGCGCTTCCTGGTTTTTGCATATCTATTTCCCTCACCAAATTAAGAAAGTTTTCTTTCATTATTTTTTCAAAGAAATTTTCAGTTTCTTGCTCTTCTTCTGGCACCCCTATATTTCAGATGTTGGTACAGTTAAAGTTGGCCCAGAAGTACTAATGCTCTCTTGCTTTTTGCATTCTTGTTTCTTCTTTTTATTCTGGTTCAACGTTCATTTTTTCCTTTTGTTGCAAATTATTAATTTGAATTCTGGCTTCCTTCCCTTAGCTGTTGGTTCCCTGTATATTTTTATTTGACTTTGTGTAACCTTCATTTCTTTCTTTTTTTCTCTCTCTCTCTACTCTATTAATTCTCTGAGCATCCCTCTTTTGAACTCTACATCTGATAGGTTGGCTATGTCTATTTCATGTAGTTCTTTTTCTGGGGTTTTATTCCGTTCTTTCATTTGGGCCATATTTCTTTGCCTCCTCTATTTGGAAGATTCCCTGTGCTTTTGGGTAGAGCTGCTTTTACTCCCTTAGTAGCATGGCTTATGTAGTAGCAAAGGCACCTGTAAATTGTGTGGAGCAGAGCCAGGGTAGGGCCACCTGCTTCGCAGCTTTGTGGCTCTGTTTGTGATGAGGGGCTCAGTTGAAGCAACAATGCCATTACCTGGCTTCTAGTGATATGCCCAACACTAGCGCCATTTCAAGTCACTTTCCCCACTTCCTGCATGCAACTGGCACCCTTCCAGCTGCTCCCCTGGGGTTTGCATACATTTTCATGTAGGCCCTTTGAGTGGCAAAAATCTGACAGTTTCTTCTACTGCCCCATCCACCCACTGAGTTGCAGCCAGAGGCAATGGAGATTTATCTTCCCAGTGCTGGAACCCTGGGCTGTGGGCCCTGGCCTGGGGCTGGGATTGCTCATTCCCAGGGTATCCCTCCCAATTTTTACCCATCATACATGAATACATGAATGTGGGACCATCCATTCTGCCAACTCCACCACTGTTGCTTGTCGGAAATATGCTGCCTCTCCACCATGTCTCTGCAACTTCCCTTTCCTATTCATCTGGACAAATATGGCTTCTTTAAATCTTTGGTTGTTGGACTTTCATATAGCTTGATTTCCTAATAGTTCTAGCATTATTTATTTCTGAGATCTGATTATAATTCTGTTCATGGTTACGCAAGAAGGGGAAGTATGTCTACTGATACCTTCATCTTGACCAGAATTCTAATATAAGCTTCTTAACAGCATGTGGCTTGTTGATCCACAGCGTCTAGAATTTTTCCTGACCCCTGTATATTCACTGCTTGATGTTTGAAAGAATTTATAAATGAGTGAATGAATTTTATATCATGAGTATAATGCAATGCTTAAGACAAAGTAACTACTTAACAAAGAGGGAAGGAATGAAGTCACTGTTCCTTGACAAGAGTCATACTCATATTTTTAAGTTCACAATGTCATTTAGACTATTGCAAATCTCTAGCTTAAATTAAATTTTGCCACTGAATAAACATTTTCTTAATCATGTTAATAGCTTTAATGAACTCCACTTATATATTGTATATCCAAATAATAACATCTGAAAATAAGACATTAGTACATGTAAGATATTTTTTAGGTTATTTATTATAATAAAGATGAACCAAGCCAAAATGTGTACTTTTGGAATTAGATTTCAGGTAAATTGAGTTCATAATATAATTTGCAAAGAAAAGAGATATATTAGATACAGATTAAAAAGAAATTATGGGTGGTTTTAAGCAAATAAAGATGATGTTCATTCTCATAAAGCATCTGCCTTAACAACCAGCACAGCCATACTCACAAACTGTTGAAATTTCTTTTTCCTCCCCCAAGTAAAGGAAGACTCTGTGCTTTAAAATGAATTGATCTTGCAGTTTACTCTCACCTTTTTTGCCAATAAGTGCATTCAATCCTCTTGTCCATTAACAAATGGCACAATATCATGTTTCACCTAGGTGATCACTTAATGACTTCTAGATTTCCTCTGTATCATTTGATAACACAGGGGGCAAGCCTTTGAGACGAGAATGCTTATCTAACCTTTGGTTCTTTAATGGAAGGATAAATGGGTAGGCTGTGCATTAGGCAGAACAAATACTGCTGTGCCATATCTAGTAGGAGATATGCGAAAGTGGGGAAATGGAAAAACTAACCATTAATTTCTGAGTCAACATGATCTCAGATAATCCATACCCAAGAACTTCTGCAATAATGGGAAGAGCTAAGATCTAGCTATCTTTGTATTTTGAAATATCCATCTGGACCCAAACTTCCTTGATAACAGATGATTATTTATGTGTTTATTTAACAAATATTTTTTTGTACATCTATTATGTGCTTAAGTTCTTGGTTCATAGCAATGAATGAGATAGTCAAAATCACGATCTCATTCAATGAGAGAACCCATGACAGCAAAGTGTGAAAGTGCTGTGATCAGAAAACACAGGATGCAAAGCTGCCAAGAGTGAGATGCACAGTTGGCCAGGTAATAATGGGCAGAGATGGTGGAATGAGATGGAGAAAGTAAGCTAAGGATGATTAATTTGAGATCAGTCATAAGGAGGCAAGTGATTTTCTAGTAACTAGAACATAGCAATGCCAGAACATTCTATGAGCACATTCCCCAATGTAACAGATGTTATTTGAGACAGATAAGCATCCGTAAAGACAGCTGTTCTAGCAAAGGTTTTCAGGGATTTTCTATAGAGTTAGAGTTAGTGACAATTTTTTTTCCAAGAAATTATTCTTTTAAGATTTTACTTATTTTTAGAAAGAAGGGAAGGAATGAAGAAAGAGAAGAAGAAAAACATTGGTCAGTTGTCTCTTGATATGCACCCCAATCGGGACTGAACCCGTAACCCTGGCATATGTCCTGACTGGGAATCGAACCTGCAACGTATCACTTTGAGGGACTACGCCCAACCAACTGAGTCAACCAATTAGGGTAGTGATAATTATTTCTTATGTTTTCATATGATAATAACCACAACTACTAATTGCATGCTTGCCCTGTATCAGGCACTGCACTGAGGGCCTGATTGTAGTGACTATCTCATCTCATCCTCTACTAACCTAACAATAAGGGAAATTTTTAAAAATCTACATTATAGATATGGCGCAAGGACTTGAAGGGTGTAATTTGTTCAAGCTTACAGAACTAATAAATTATGGAGCACTGATATTAACTTGGGTCTGCTAGACAGCAAAACTATTGGGCTTGGTAGAGGTCAGAATATGTGACTAAATTTCCAGATTTATTCAGTACTCACCATAGGGCACAAATTACACTAAAATCAGAGACTGTGACTGTGCAGGGGCAGGGAATGGGAGGGTGGGGAAGGGAACAGAGGGGGGGGCAGAAATGGGATGAATGTACTACAATAACAATAAAATGAAAAATTTTAAAGTAATAAAAATAAAATCAGAGAATGGGGGATCTTAAACATTTCTGGCCTAGTCATTTCATTTGGGTATAAGAAAACAGGCTCACAGAAAGTGAGGGGCTTTTAAATAAAATGCCATTCTATCCTATCAACTATGAATGGGAGACAAAATCAAAAATGGAAAAAAAAAAAACAGAAGAAATGATAATCTATGAATTTTTATTTTAACACATTAGGTAGTAATGTCACCAAGATGATGAAGTAAGAGACATCAGTCTCCATCTCCCCAACAAAATTTCAACAATTAGCAGTCCACAAACAAAAATAACTCTGGGAGAGCTCAGGGGTCCACTTAAGAAACTTCAGTAACACAGTGGAAACAAACAAACAAAGTGAGAATACCAGCACATTAAGGAAAGGAAGAACAAAGAAGGGCAGCTGCCATTTGCCAGCATCACCCCATCACAGGCTGGCACTGCTCAGTGCCAAGGAGGGGGCTCCCCTGGCTAGAAAGAGTTCATCCCCTGCCAGGAAAGGGAGAACAAGGTAAGAAACCAGCTTCCCCAGCCTTTTAAGGGACTGTTTCACCCCCATCCAGAGACCAGCAAAACTGACATGTATGAAGACACCTAGGACCAAAGAAGAACAGTCAAACCAGGATCAGCCAAGCAGTAGAAACAAACATGATTCCCAGTGACCTGCTCTAACAGCTTCTGCCACTGAATAAAGCAATGGCCAGTACAGTCACCACAGATCCCCTACACACTTTACCAGGTTTTCACCCCATAAATATCCATCAGCAACCGAGTCCCACCCTAGTCTTTAAGCGGCTCCACTCCCACCAGAGCCCAGGATCCCCACCATCAGACAGCCCAAGCCTGTGCTGCTGGAAGGTACAAAACACAAACCTACAGTTCCCCTCATTGTCATGTGTCGCCTTGACACTAGCTCCTCTGGCTGTGCACCTGAATTGCCTCTCGACTGTGCATGTGCCCCTGGGAGATGCTGCGGCACAGCAGAACACACAGTCGGGCTCCTGCAGCTGCCCCTGGGCTTGGATTTGGCCCTGCCTCCTGTCACTGGTCTGCACTACCATGCTTCCTTGCAACTTGCCTCACTAGCTTTGCCCCTGCACCCTGCTGGCTCAACTCCAACCACCAGCCTTCACTGCAGTGTGCTCACTAGTGCCAAATCCCTGCAGACACAGGGCTCCCCTGTCCCGCAGTTACCAGGTGCCCCAATCAAAATCAGAAAGGAAAAAGAAAACTTGTCCCTGTTTGCTGATGTCATAATCGCATATATGGAAAATCATAAAGACTCCACAAAAGCACTGTTAGAATTAATAAATTTAGTAAAATTTCAGGATATAAAATCAACATACAAAAAATAATGTGTTTCTATAAACTAACAATGAACTTTCTGAAAATAAAGAAAATAATTCCTTTTACAATAGCACCAAGAACAATAAAAACTTAGGAATACATTTAACCAAGGACCTGGAAGACAAAAGCTGTACGATACTGGTGGAAGAAATTCAAGAAGACATAAATAAATGAAAAGATATCTCATGTTCATGGATCAGATGCAATAATATTGTCAAAATTTCCATACTACCAAAAGTGAACCACAGTCAGTGCAATCCTTATCAAAATTCCAACAGTTTTCACAGAAGTAGAAAAACCACCCTGTGTGGGTGGGGAGGGGGACAGAGGGGAGCAAAAAGGGGATGGATGTAATACAACAACAATAAAATTAAAAAAAAAAAGAAAAGAAAAGAAAAACCACCCTGAAACTCATGTGGATACTAAGTACTAAAGACCCCAACTAGCCAAAGCAAGCCTGAGAAAGGACAAAGCCAGAGGTACCACACTTCCTGATTTCAAACAGGGCTGTAGTTAGTAATTAAACAGTAGTTACTGGCATTAAAAGACATACAGCCCAACAGAACAGAACTGAGAGCCAAAAAGTAAACCATTACACAGAGTCAATTAATACTCGGCAAGGGAGCCACAAATGTACAGTGGGGGAAACCTAGTCTCTTCAATAAACGGTGCTGGGAAAACTGAATATTCACGTGAAAAAGTGAAACTGGATTCCCATCTTATAGCACTCATGAACATTAACTATAAAACCTTAAAGCATAAAATGTCTAGAATAAAAAATAAGAATAAAACTCCTTGACATTGGTGTTGAAAATGTTTTTTCTGATATAATACCAAGAGTACAGCAACAAAAATAAAAATCATCAAGTGGGTATACAACAAAATAAAAAGCTTCTGTACAGAGAAGAAAATAATCAACAAAGTGAAAAGGCAACCTGCAGAATGGGAGAAAACATTTATCAATCACATATCTGATAAGGGGTTATTTTTAAGAAATACAAACAATTCAACAGTAAAAACTAAATATTGATTACATATTAAATTAAATTTTAAAATGGGAAGAGAACTTGAGCAGACATTTTTCCAAAGAAGACATACAAATGGCCAACAGGTATGTGAAAAGATGCTCAACATCACAAATTATCAAGGAAATACAAAACAAAACCACAGTGAGATATCACCTCACACCTGTTAAACTGGCTACTATCAAAACAGTATGTAAGACCCAGCACCCCCACCCTAGGTATACAGTAGTCCCTTCTTATCTGTGATTTTCCTTTCCATGGTTTTGGTTACCCATGGTCAAACCAAAGTCTTACAATATTAAATGGGAAATTCCAGAAATATACAATTAATAAATTGCATGTTGCTCTGAGTAGAGTGATGAAATTTCACATCTTCCTGCTACATCCTAGTCTGGACATGAATCACCCTTTTGTCTAGTATATCCATGCAGTATATGCTACCTGCCCATTAGTCACCTAGTAGCCCTCTAGGTTATCAGACTGACTATCATAATACTGTAGTGCTTATGTTCTCATAACCCTTATTTTACTTAATAATGGCCCCGAAGCACAGGAGTAGTCATACTGGCGATATGCTGAATAGAAGCTATAAAGTGCTTCTTTATGTGGAAAAGAATGTATAGATTAGAAAAAAAAAACATACTACATATGGTCTGGTACTACCCATGGTTTTAGGCATCCATTGTGGGGCTTGGAACATATCCACAGGGTTAAGCAGGGAGACAACTCAATGTAAATCCAAAGAAAATAAAATCACTGTCTTGAAGAGAAATTTATAGTTTACTGCAGCATCATTCACAATGGATCTCTATCAAAGATATCAGGTATATGTATATACCTACAATTGCATATTATTCAGCAATGAGAAGGAAATCCTGACATTTGTGGTAATATGGATGAACCCTAAGGGCATTATGCTAAGTATAATAAATCATATAAAGAAAGACAAATACCATGCAATGTCACCGTTATGTGAAATCTAAAAGCACTGAACTTGTAGAAACAAAGAGTGAAATGGGGTCCCCAGGGCTGAGGGGTTGTGGAAATGTAGAAAAGCTGGTCAAAGGATATAAACTTCCAGTTGTGAGTTAGTTCTGGGGATCTCGCGGTACAGCAGGGTGGCTGCAGTTAGCAGCACTGCACTAGATTGCATACTTGAAAGCTGCTATGATGGCAAAGCACTGATGTCCTCACCATAAAAACAAAATGGTAATTATGTGAGGTGCCGGATGTGTTAACTTACTGTGGAGAAGGTTTGACAATATACATATGCATTAGATCTTCACATCATACACTTTTAACTTACGCAATGTTATATGGCAATTATATCTCAGTAAAGCTAGAAAAAAATTAAAGTCTGATGTGTAAACATTCCTTTGAAGTTACTGTTCTTCTGTTCAGTCACAATGAATGAATATGAATTACAGAAATTTTTAATTTTTTTACATGATTCAAGAAAAAAATCAAGTGGCATTAATTCCCCACCCCCACCCCAAATTGTTTTCAGGATGAAGTTTGGCTTTACATGTCTTTTTGTCTTTGCTTTTCACTGTCTGCTGTGAGGTACCTTTCCTGGAATTATTCTTTAATGTGTTTTAAATGACTTTTCATAGACTGATTGCATACTGGTTTGTTTAAATATGGCAACTGAAGAGGCAGGACCTCCCCAACAGAGGACATGTGGCTCTTAACTGGAGACAGGAAGACTAACAATTCCCTGCACTTCAGCCACTCAAGACTTGGAATTTGCCATTCTAATGGCATTACATGAGATGCACACACTGATTTAACATCTGGGTATGGTTATCAATTTGTTTTCATCTGGAGTATTTATTTTTAAAGTTTGGCCCATGCTTCCCATTTATTTTTCAGAATGTATATAAGATTCCAAATACTTGAAGCAACCCACTGCAGGCGTCAACTGGGCTCAATTCTTGGAAAGGACCTATAATAGAAAAACCTCTATGAGCTAAGTCACTCCCAAATAACTTGGGCAAATTGCTTTAGGGAAGATCTGTTTGATACTAATTACTTAGCAAGGGTGTTCGCTATGTAAACCACAAAGGTAAACTATAATCCAGTTCCAGGACTTCTCGAACATTTCTGTGTAATGTAGCTTGGCTGTAGCCTAACCAGCAAGCCATGATTTATGCAAGGGCTGTGGCCATGAACAATTCCTGCTTTTGGCCAGTATGAAACCAATGCCCATGAGAACAATCAGGCATTCTCGAAGTATCTTCCACAGAAAGTTATAGGAAATTAATGTGGAAAAATCACTTTAAACAGAAGTCTCACAGGCAAATAGGTTTGGCAAATGTCCAGTGAAATCTAAGGTAAGTGAGAGTTTCTACTAACAATATTTAGAATGTTCAATGTCTATTGTGTATTGTTCCTCTCCAGACTTATTCAAAGACGGCCTTTTAAAACTATGTGTTTGTTTGTTTTGCAGAATATCTCACCTTCATCTTATTCTTGCGATGTGTTATCATGTTTCAGGCCCAGTCACTATCCACTCTAACATTCAGCTTTCTCGTTTTCAAAACAGAGTAACACTGTTTCATGAGGTTAACATAAGAATGAAGTAAAAGTTTATTCACATATATAACTGCCTTGTAAGTGATAAAGTCTACAGATGGCTATGTTTTTAGGTACAGGCATAATTCTGGTAGTTATGATTAATGTACATGTCTCTTCACACCTTCAGCTCTACAGGCACACCTATGAGACATTATGGGTTCAGTTCCAGACCACTGCAACAAAGAGTGTCACAGTTAAGCAAATCACACAAATTTTTTGGTTTCCCAGTGCATATAAAAATTGGTTTACACTCTACTGTAACCTATTAAGTGTGCCACAGCATTATATCTAAAAAAGCAATGTATATCCAAATTCTAAAAATATGGCTAAAAATTGCTAAACATCAGCTGAACCTTTAGCAAGTTGTAATATTTTTGCTGATGGAGCATCTTACCTTCAATTAAAAAAAAAAAATGCAGTATCTGTTAAGCATAATAACATGCTGTACAACAGAACAAAGAATATCTGTATTTAAACATGCCTATGGCCCTTCACAGACCAAAAGCATGAAAATTTTATCTTTCTTGAGTAATATTACCTCTTACTACACTATTTTCACCTCTGTTTTTTATAATTCTATTCATGGCCTCATTATTGCATTTGACACTCCCAATGCTGATGCACACTTATATTCAGCCTTTTCCACAGTGTGAAAGTGGAAAACCACAGGATTTAACAATGTCCAACAGATGTCATACATTTCATTTCAGTAGGATGCCTCAGAGCCTTAGCTAAGCACAACATGATGAGTATCTGAGAGGGAACTATTACTTGCCAAATTTATTTCACAATGGGACTTCTCCTTTCCTGGAGCATTTATGGGTCCAATGGTCAGCAGAACACATGTTTGGAAATGCTACTGTTGTAGGTTTGGTGGAAATAAAATGGCTTCACTGCTAAAGTCAAAGAGAGTCTCAGAAAGTGTACCCCAGCATATCAGATTGTCATTTGCTACAGAGGAAGTGTGACACACAAGTATGAAATTATGGGAGCTAAGTGTATGTACTTATTGTACCCAGTTTAATTAATTATCATTAAAAACATTTTGAAAATGTCACACCAAAAAAAATTCACAGACAAGAAAATCCTGGGTAACCTAAATTTCCCAGGGTATTAAGTACCTGAACATATTAGAGTTCTGGTTAACTCAGGCTAATTTAGGCTAAAACTATCACTGTATTTTTTAAGCTCTGTCAACACAACTGAAGATGTTGTGATGGTCTGAACTGTTTATTTGCGCAGGATTATTACTTTCAATGATTATTATACCATCCAACACAAGTAGAGGATTCTGGAGGTTTGGACTGACTCATTCCTGATCTCCAACGTATCTTAGAACTTTTTTTTAATCACCAAAAGCTTGTTTTCTGAACATGTAAGTGCGAATTACTACATCACAAGATTTCTGGCAGGTCAATAATTATCTTAACATCCATATTCTCTGATTAATGAAACTTCAATATTGACAGACCTGAGTAGGACAGTTTTCTGTACCACATGACCCTCCTCTTCTGCACCACCCTAAAAACTTAGCCACAAATGATTGGGCCAAGCTAGATAACTGACCCCAAACTTAGCCAATCAGATTCCTTCTTATTTGAAAGCAGAAATGAAAACTAAAAGTTTGAGTCAGTGGCACAATGGTGGGTACCTGCACTTACAGGTAATATTTATATGGGGCCAAGGGTGGCCAAAGTTGCTCACGCAATTAACTGCAAATGATTCCACTATTTGGTATACAAATTCAACCACTCATGATAAAGAGAATAAAATGACTTAAATAAGATGAGATCTTGTTTATTTTTCTGCAGATATTTTTCTACCCCAAGTAATAATCTAAACAGAAATGGTCCAGACTTGATATACCAACTCCTTATCACTGGACACCAAGGCTCCTTTTATCTGTGGCTTAGCCATCCTTACGGTTACATGGTCCAAAGTAGCTCTCCACCATAGCCATGTTCTAGCCAGGAGGATGGAGAAAGAAGTATGCCCCTACTTACAATGACAAAGTTGCATTATAATACTTCCATATCAAACCGTAACTTGGTCAAAAGGCTGCAAGAAAGTTCAAAATATTTTATCTTTAGCTGGGAGGCCACACTAACATCCTTTTGTTACTACTAACAACAGAATACTAACATTCTGTTGTTAAAAGAAAAAAGGGAAAATGAACTTTGGAGAACAACTAGCAGTCTCTGGAACAGTCTCTGAGGAAGCTGAGAAAGGCGCTACTCAAAGGTAGAAAGGAACCTAGAGATGGCACACCTGACAGCAAAAAATCTGAAGTTCCCAAAGAGAGACAGACTTCGTTTCAAAGCAGTCAGATTGCCAATCTTCCTCCTATATTACCAGTGCCCATCTGTCTGCTAGATTCAGAAGTTTTTTGCTTTTCGAACTATATATTTATCTTTAACAGAGCAGATGCAACCTGGAAACATTTAGAAATAGGTAACTTTTTTTTAAGATTTTATTTTATTTTTAGAGAAAGAGGAAGGGAGAGAGGAAGACAAGGGCGAGAAACGTCAATGAACGGTTGCCTTTCACCTGCCTCCAGCTATGGATCTGGCTAGAAACCTGGCTTGCAGCCTGGTTATGTTGCTCTGGCTGGGAATGGAACCAGCGACCTTCGGGTTCGCAGGCTGGTGCCTTTTCCACTGTGCCACCAGCCAGGGCTAGAAATAGGTAACTATTAGAATTCTAGAGTCACAAATATCAAGTCCCAAGGGTTTTTCTAACAACCCTTGAATCTAATATTTGCTAATGTGTATTCCTGCCTGTAGATGAGGTTCCAAGGGGGATACGGAAAAGATATTTTTTTCTACTCTGTTCCTAACAGGCTAGAGAGATATTAAAGATATATGTATTTCTATGTATAAACACACAAACACAATTATTTGTGCCACAAACCACTGAAAGAATAAACAGAAAACTAATGAAACTGGATAGAGGGGAGTGGGCTTGAGGCTTCTGTGTACACCTATTTTATAGCTTTGACTTTTGAGTCATGTAAATGCATGCCTATTAAAAATAAAATTAAGGCCCTGGCTGGTGGCTCAGTGGATGGGTGCCAGCCTTTGAACCCAGAGGTCGCTGGTTCAATTCTCCGTCAGGTCTCCAGCCAGGTCTGTAGCTGGAGGCAGGTGAAAGGCAATCATACATTGATGTTTTTCTCCCTTTCTTCCTCCCTCCCTGCCCTTCTCTCTAAAAATAATAACCAAAATCTTTTAAATAAATGAATTAATGTAATTAGTTACCAAAAATAAAAGTTAAGGATAGGCAAGCTGAGGACAGAGAAGAGGCAGTGAAACCAAGGTCAATTTTTCCTGTGTCTCTTGGAGTCCCAAGTTTAATAGATACATCAATAGTGGCTTTATTCCAAATGTCTGCCATGTCCATTTGTCTCAGGCAGAGAGAAACAAATATGAGATGGAAGGGAAAAAGGCCTAAGAGTTCCAGAGCAGGAGACAGTGGAGCCCTGCATGCGCTGAGGATGGACGAAGGCAGAGGGTTGGGGGACTGGAAATGTGCTCAGAGAAGTGCATGTTTCATCGGAAGGAAACCATGGTCCAGGCCATGTCACACTGGAGGATCAGGGAACATAGGGCTGAGAGAGAGACAGAGACAGAAACAGAGACAGACACAGAGACAGACACAGACACACACACACACACAGAGAGAGAGAGAGAGAGAGAGAAAGAGAAGCTTGAAATATTGGCTAGTTTCAAAAGAGGACAAAAAAAATGTGACTTCTATTAAAATGGCAGAAGCTTACGGTCAATTAAGGGTGGTGCAGACTCATGTGAAGGAGGTTATTTCCTGCTGGTAGTTGTGGATGCTAGACTGGGTGAACAGTGTACCCTTTCCTCTTAAATGAATGACAGTCAATGAAACTATGGCTGTAATGAAGAGCCTCAAATGCCAGATCACTAACTAAGGAAGGCGATCAGTGAATGGCATTACAAGTAAAGAAGTTTGAGAGGAAAGACCAATTTGGAAAGCTCAGAATGAAAGCTGTTCATAGTCTAAATGAGAAAGGCAATATACGGTCCAAAATGAGGGGAATTGTCAATTAATGAAGTATGGCTGGTGTTGAACAAGATAAGTTGGGTCAAGCTTTTGAAGATACTTTTGAGGTACTGGGGTGACATTCAACCGGAGATCTTCAGTACCCGCCAGATTACAAAAACTATCTGACTTTCATCAACCGCTGTTCCTGTGCAAGAGGAAATTCCAACTGCTACGGTGTGCCGCCTCTGGAGGAGCCTGATTACAACTGGAGAACAGTAATAAACAGTGCTACGGACCACTATTTTGAAGGAAATTATCAATCTTTGAAGAACATTTCTGAAAACCAACTGGTGCAACCTCCTGTTCTCCAGCAAAAGGGAGGAAAAAGCAGGAGGAAGCTTCGACTGCTCGAATACCTCCATGAACCCCTGTGTAATCCGGGGATGGCACCTTGTATTCAATAGGTAGATAAAACGAAAGGCACCTTTCAGTTTGTATCAAAAAAAAAAAAAAAGAGAGAGAGAGAGAGAGAAACTTGCCCAACTTTGGAGAAAACAAAAAAGCAACTGAAAGACCATGACTTACCAGAAAAATGGCCAGAGCGCTGAGGAATTATGGAAGAACTGGGGAAATCATCAAAGTCCAGAGAAAACTAACTTACCAATTCACTGGGGCCATTCTCCAAAGACTCTTTCCATCTTATCTCTTGGAAAAAGAGGTCTTCTACTCATAGTATGTTCAGCCTGATCAAGGATATCTAAGTTTAAGTAACTGGAATACAAATTGCAATTATGCATATGCCAATTACTATGAGCTAAGTTACCCTGATTGCTAAATGTAGCCTTACATGTCATTTTTTAACACCAGTAATCCCTGAACACCCAATACAATATAGAGATGAAGTATTATAAAACTGAACACTTGAAACCCACATAATTTTATTAATCAATGTCACCTGAATAAACTCAATAAAAAATCAAAAAGGAAAAAAAAGAGAGGAAGATTCCTGATGTGTTTCAAATGCCACTCTTTTCAAGAGAAGTTAATGTACATTGGGGTTCACTCTCCCCACATAGAAATATAGTATCCCTAATATTCCCAACTAAGAACCTGATGAACCAGCTCTCTATGGAGATTTGGTGTATAAGCTGTACCCTCACTTTGAACACCAGCCCAGCTTGACCTGGAAAGCTCAAACTAAGATAAGTTCTCTCTCCACAGTTCCCTCTCCTTTTTCCCCCCATGCAAAGCTAATTCATTTCCTGATCTTAGGCTGGCAAAGCAATGCATGTCTGGTGAGGAGAATATTATTTTTCCTGGAAAATTGTTCTAGGGTATCACACATTCTTGCTGAATACATTTCCAGAACTAGCATTACTACATCAAAGGGTATGTACACTTAAGGGTCTGACAGACATTGCCAAAGCGTCTCCTACAGAGTCCACTTCAGTTTTCAGTCTCGGCAACAGTGTGTTATGGGCGCCTCTCCTAACATTCTCGCCAACACTGTGCACAATCAGACTTTTCTATACTTGCCAAACTACAAGAGGATAATGTGATCTCATAACTCTTAAATTTCAGTAGGGTTAGCCATAAATATACTAACAGGAGTTGTATTTCCATGTTAATGAAGAAAATTTCCTTCTTTACCATTATATTTTCCCAGTTTGTCTTTGGACGTGGTGGTGTTTTTTGATGGGCAGATATTTATCCATTTCCCCTTCATGGTTTCTTATTTTGTGTCTTACTTAGGAAAACATTCTAAATTATATTTTGAGAAATGCTCATATTGTCAGGCTTCTTCACTTTCAGCTGGGTAGGGTGTATTAACAAAATCCTATTTTGATGGAAGGCAGGTGTGCACCAGTCAAAAGAAAAACATTTCACAGGACTGGGTATTTTTCTTATATAATTTTCCCCCAAAGACATCATGGCTCCAGTCCCTGATTCCCTAAGGGCAATTTCAAGTATTTTTCATAACTGAACCTAAAAATATATCTATAGAACCCACTGATCGCATGCACAACTGCCTTTTCATGCCTTGGGCAGCCCACACTCTATTCTGGCACCCAGACAGGGATTATTTCTTGTCTTAACAACAGTCTCCAGTAAACACATCACACTACATAGGAGAACCAAATTTGAAAGGGGGCCTCAGCTGAACTTGCATTATCTGTCAATTATCAACATGAAGATACTGTAAGGATTGCATGTGGCAGGTCATTAATACTATGGGCTCTATGACATCCATTAAAAACCAATCCTTCTAAAGTGTTTTATTCATAAACATTAAGAAATGTTTCTAAATAAATAGCTTCATCAACTTCAAAATAGGGCCAACTTTTAACTTATCTTCTTATGTGATTTGGGCAGTCTGCCAAAAGTTATTTATCCTGATCCCCATCTCTAAGAAGATATTTCCAATGCCTTATTCTTTTGGGAACAAAAGAGAAAATATATTGGACAGGTTGCATCTTGGTGAAAATTCCAGAATTTCTGGTAGGAACACTGTCCTCCAAATAGCTATGTTTCTCAGGATTTCTACCACCAGCACAGTTTTAAAAATAGTAATAGAAGCAAAATGTTTTCTGTTTTTTGTTTTTTGCACTCTCCACTGTCCCCTGTACCTACCAGGGGTTGGAGAGCAGTGAGATGAATACCTGCCAAAGGAACAAGAAACAATGATATGAACAGACCACAAAAAGCCACTGTTCCTCAAATCCAAGGATTATAGAGTCATTTGGTTCCTCTCCAACACCTAGCCCAGTTGCATTCAATGGCGACACTCATCAAGGTGATGAAATCATGACCCTACTCTTCATACAGCTCTACTCCTTCTGATGCTCAGATCCTCAACACTACATCTCCATGTAACCTCTAGCACCTGGAAACAAACCTGTCCCAAACAGGGTAGCATTGTTAAGCAATAAGAATGCAGGGTAATTTCAGTTAAACAATGAATAATACTTAATATAAGAATGTTCTATGCAATGTTTTGAACTTACTTGTACTAAAAATACTTTTCATTGTATGAAATTCAAATTTAGCTTATGTCCTGTATTTTACCTGGTAACTGTTTCCAAGGTAGCCACTTTAGGACAGCTACAATGAATAAAAAGGTCTTCCCTGTGAAGAAATTAAAAAATCTATTTTCTACCCTTTGCTGCTCCTTCAGATTTTTAAAGACACTATAGAAACATTTAAGTCAGACAGAATCAGGTGTAGTTATCTTGCATTGAGACCTTGGAGAGTTTATGTAACCCCTCTATTTTGTCATCTCTAAAATAAGGTATCTTACCTGACTTTCAGGCAAATCATTATTATTATAGTTCTTATAAGCCCCCAAATAATGTCATTTAGCCTAAAATGGTACTTCTAATCAGTCACAATTCTGAATAGTATAGTAAACCTAGACAAGGCTCTTTTTACAAGTGTAGAATACTAAGATTGTGGTTGTCCCCTTCTTGAAAGCTGAAGTGGTATATGAGAGAAATGGTTAAACAAGGCTTACATGCTGATTGCTCAACATATATTCTGTATATAGACATAATGAAGCTTCCTAAGTCTGTTGTCTCAAAAGTGAGAAAATATTACTGTAGCAATCAGAGATTTCAATGGACATTTCTCAACTACAGTAATGGTATGCATGCTTGTTATAGACTATGCATGCTTGTTATAGAGAGTAAGTGCTAGTTGTTGGAAAATTTTTGTTAGTCCATTGAAAAGTGTAAGTGATCTTTCTTTTTATAAATAACATGTTGAAGCAGGATTTAGACCTTGATAATGTGCCTTCTCCATCTAAGTACTTTACTCTCAAAAGGTGCCTTTCTGTACCCCTCCCATTTGTTGCTTCCTGCAGATTGGCACCCGTTAACCCAGAATGTCCTCGTAGCAGGACTCGACACTCAGTGTTCCTCTAAAAGTGATGGAGCTTCCTTTCCCACCTTCTCACAGATGGCTGGGCAAAAGTGAAGCAGGGCTTCACTCAAGATCTAGTGGGCACAGTTCTTTCTGCGGGTAACTCAGAATCCGGAACTATCATGGAGCTCCGGGCACCCCCATGCTCCATTCCTAGGAATCGAATGTAACTGGGTTCACTCCTCCACAGGTGGCCGAGTGTTGCACAGGACCCTCAGAGGAAGGGCTCCCTTCCACCTGGTCTTGCCAGCAGCATGCTCCTCCCCTTCCTTCTTCTCAACCCCTTCTTCTAAGTCACCTTCTAGCTCCTTCTAGCTCACCCCAGGCCTGGGTGAGCTAGTCAAGGCTGGGTTTGGAGGTATTTCTTTGGGATCTGAATCTCTGCCCTGTACAGGCTGGTGGCTGTGGGCCAGAAACTCAATGGCCCTGAGCCCTCCCTGTCACGGCTGCTGTGAAGACCCACCATAGATGGTGGCAGGTAGGCCCTCATAACAGACACACTCCAAAGGCTGAGATTAATGGATTTTTTAAAATCAAAGTTGTAATAAGTAAACTGTTCATTATAATCTCACTGATCTCCTATAATTAAAGTAACCAGTGCAATATCCAAACAATGCACATTCCCTTGAAAAAATACCTTTCTTTGGAATAATTAGCATGCAGGCATTTACATGAACAAATAACATAAAATCTTTTTTTTTTTTTTCAAGATTTTACTTATTATTTTTAGAGAGAGGAGAAGAGAGAGAGGCAGAGAGGGAGAGAGACATCAATGTATGGTTGCCTTTCACCTGCTTCCAGCTATGGACCTGGCTTGAGACCTGGCTTGCAACCTGGTTACGTGCCCTGGCTGGGAATCAAACCAGTGGCTTTTTGGTTTGCAGGCTGGTGCCTTATCCACTGTGCCACCAGCCAGGGTAAAATCTTATTCTTCCACATTACTACGTCCATTTCCAGTATGGCTCTGAGCCACATCCTTGTCCCTCACCTGTAGAAACTGGCCAGTTGCTCCCATCTTATAATGAGGCTCTAGAGTCGAGTACAGCTGCCCCAACTCCCCTGTTCTAGCACTGTATGGGGTGAAGGCAGAATCTGGTTTACACTATGAAACAGAATTTATTCTTGTATTATTATTTATATTATTTTCTGTAGACAGCTGTAAACCTACTTTTGCCGACCCTGTATGTGTATTAATGCAGCTCAAGATCATTTATCACATCTCATCTGACTTCAATGAGTTATCAACTACAACCATTTTTTCCCCTTTATGTATGTATGCTACAGACACATTTCTCATGTCCTGCTTTTGGTTTTCTCATTCTCACATTTTTAAAACTTGTTAAATTTTAGCTTTTATCTATAGGTTGCCAATCTAGCATGTCCAGATTATTTTTGTACTCTTCTAAATCTTCATCTGCCTTTGATTTGTTTTTAAAGCACTTCTTAATTTAGAAACTCAATCTCCGAGGAAGGATGGCTGAGGTATCTTAGGTTTAAAAACTAAAAGAGATCCCCTCTGTGTAGTGTTATATCAGAGTGAGGAGGGTTTTTGTTTGTTTTGTTTTGTTTACCAGTAATTGCTTGGTAACCATCATTCAGGTCAGTTAGTAAGCACCATGGGTGACCAGCTGGGTAGTCACTTTTGCGTACCCATCTCACAAGGAGGCAGGTCACAGAGGGAAGGTCACTGACAAAGATGATAGCAGGCCTTTGCAGTATTCTGAGCTCAGCAGAAAAACAGAGCTTTATTTTGCATGTTCAAACATGTTTTAGAATGTGTACTAGAATCAGGTGTTGTCCTTTCCTAATATTTTTTCACAAACATATTGGTAGGTGCTATCATGTAATGTTGCAGTTCTGACATTTATGGTCATCTTTCTAAGATTTGGAACAACTTTCTATCTGGCAGCGAGAGAGAAAAATGCACTTTACTCCAAAAGCCACCCTTGATTTTAAGAGGCCTAAGCACCACAGAGCAAAAAGATAACAGGCAACTAGAAGCCAAGATCACTGTTTCTTGGCACAGAAGATGGACTCTACCCAGTTGGAGACATAATTCAACCTAATCCTCAGCAGTGTATGCATATTAACCTCTAAAGTCAAGGATTTCTCTCCACAACTGAGCACAAATCCACTGTGACTTTTCAATATACATCACAGTGTCAAATCTACATTTCTCATTTCTTCCCAACTGGCCTTGTAAATTCTTCTGACTTTCCCTTTATCATCTTTCCCCACATTTAGCTCTCAGGTGGGTAATGTTTGTAAGAAACTAGCTCATTTTAAATAGCACTTTTTTCCACCTTTTTTTGTTGGTGAAGGAAGCAGGATAGAGAAAATATATTTTTAGTTTTTTTAAGTTACTAAAGCACTCAAATTAGGAACAAATAAAGTGAGAAACTTATCAATAAGATGTAAGCCAGGACATAAGAAATCAATCTAAAACTATAGCATGCTCATATAAGCAGCATGGTGCAGCAGAAAGATCATGGGTTTGGGGTTCAGACAGAACTAGGTTAGTAAACATGGATTCCTGTTTATTAACTGCATGGCTTTGGGAATGTAATTCTCACAGCCTCAGTTTCTTCAAATTTCAGGATAACTTATCTCAAAGGGTTAGATGAGAATTAAGTAAACATAGTTCCTAGCACAGAGACCTTCAAGAGTCCCAATTTCTTTTATCTTTTCACTGTGATGGGTGGGCCTAGAAGTGCCGACCCCTCCAAAATGACTCGAGTATTCTTTTGGCTTTTCTCTAGAAGTAATAAAAACTAGAAAACAGCTTTGTCCCCTGAAAGTTGATATATGTGTATGGTAATGAAAAGTACTATCTTGGTTGTTTGTAGTTTGTTTAACTATAACTCACAGGCAAGCTGGGTCATGGCTGCTGCAAAAAAACTCAAGTGTGTTGCTTCCTTATACATCAAATCTCTTGGATAAACATTAGTTCAAAGCACACAAAACAGCCTGCTCATGAAATATTTGGTGCACTTCAATTTTCCAGAGAACATGATAAAGCAGTTCCTATGAATATGAAAGTGACCTCACTGCGCACAAACCAAACGTAAAACCACAGTGGGACATGCAAACCAAGAGGGAAGGCCTGTAGGAGCATGCTTTATCTGCTGCCAAACTCATTTCTACAATTTCAAAAGAGAGTATGGGTCTTTAACTGGGTTGGCCAGAAAGCCCATTTAGTTTTTTCTATCAAATAAAAGACACACTTTTCATTTTCACCAGTAACTGTACTGATTTGGATATTTTGAGTATGTCAGCTATCTCCCACTATTGGCTTCTAGTGGGTCGGGGTCAGCAGTGCTACAAACCCACTTCTAATGCATAAGACAACCCCACAGCAAAGAATTATTTGGCCAAAATGTCAACAATACCAAGAAACCTCTCAAACCACTTTTGACATGTTCAATCAATCACAGTTCCTTCTCCACACACGGTCTTTCATTGCATTTCAGTTTTTACCTTTCCTGAAATAACGGAAGCATAATACACTAGCCCTGGCTGGTGGCACAGTGGATAAGACACCAGCCTGCAAGCCCAAAGGTTGCTGGTTCGATTCCCAGCCAGGGTACATAACCAGGTTGTAAGCTAGGTCTCCAGCCAGGTCCGTAGCTGGAGACAGGTGAAAGGCAACCATACATTAATGTCTCTCTCCCTCTCTCACTTCCCCACTCTCTGAAAATAATTTTAAAATCTTAAAAAAAAAATGTTGCTTTTCTTCCATCTTCAATATTAAAATGGAGGCACAGTTCACCAATTTTGCTAACTAGTTTTTTAAATACATGCTGATATGACAGCTGTCGCAACACCATCTAACAAAATGGTTTCGAAAGAAGTTAAAGACAATTAAGCACTAATAGAGCCATTATTGCACGAAAAAAACTAAATGAACATTTTGGCCAACCTGGTAACATGTATGCAAACGTGGGGTCCCCTGGAAGAAAATGTGAAAGCAGTATGAAGCCTGAAGAGCTAGTTAGTTCCTGTGAGCTCCTAGGAAGCAGAGGAGCACTTAGGTACCAATGATAACAAGCACATATTCCCAGCCCTGAGAGTTAGGTGTTTCCTGGTGGAGAGAATCAAATGTCTTCATATAACAGCAACTAAAATCTCCAAGGTTTTGGTTGGAGGGATGTGAGTTAAGAGGAGAATCAGGCGCAGTAGCATTTAATCAGGATGGGGTGAGGTGGGCTCTAGTGAGTTCCCAACCTAATCTTCACCCCATCAATCCTCTCACCATTATCTAAAGAATGTTCATTAAGTTCCTTAAGCCTCTGCATCACCCTGTTACGGAGTCACTGTTGCCTATTTGCACTTTACCCATTTTTTTTTTTTTTTTTTCCTTTCTCATGCTACACCTCCTATGGCTTGGGATAGACACTTTGCTTGAATGTGTGTGTTGTTCATTTCTCAATATTATAAGTCGCTTTTTAGTAACGTTTTAAAGAAATACTCCTTTTCCCATCTAGGTTGTGTTGGAACCAGTAATTAAAACATTGAAGTGTAATATTTTTCATGTGTGGTGAAAAGGACTTTGAGATTTTTAACAGTCTTTCCATCACATAAAAAAGTCAGAGGATCAAAATAAAGTTCTTTTGATTTAGTACTGCAGTAGACAGCTTTCAAAGGTGGCCCTCAACAGTCCCTGGCTCCTGGCAGTTTGCCCTTGTATAATCCCCTGCCCTTCAGTGTGGGCTGCACCTAGTGATTTGTTTCTAACAGAATATGGCAAAGGTGACAGGATGCCATTTCTATGCTTAGATTTAAAAAACTATGACTTACAGTCTTGATGGACTCTAGTATTGTCTGTTTGGCTTGCACACTTTAATGAAGCCATCTGCCACATAGGAGGGGCCATGTGCCAAGGAACTGCATGGTCTGCAACCAACAGGTAGCGAACAACTGAGGCCCTTAGTTCAACAGCCCATGAGGAATGGACCTTGATGACCCACCAACCAACCAATAAGTGAACTTAAAAGTGAATCCTGCCCCAAATGAACTGTGACACAGATGACTATGGCCCTAGCTGGCACCTTCATAGCAGCCTCACAAGAGATCCTGAAGCAAAGGATCCAACTAGGCTTTGCCCTGATTCCTGATCACAGAAACTGTTCAATAAGTTGTTTGAAATTACCCAGTTTAGGGCAATTGATGGACAGCAATGAAAAGCAATACAAATATCATCCTCTTTTAACTTTTAAAGACTAAAATAGCCACAGAAAAATAACTTAAGATTGTCATTGGCCTTTTGTAGTTTAAAGATGTTAACGAGTTACCAAGATGAAAGTATAGTATGACATCAAAAATTTAAAGCAAATTAACAATCCCCCCAAGTTTAATTTATCAACGATTTATTCTGGGTAGTACGGTGATGAATGATTTATCTTCCTCTTTATACTACTATGTATTTACTAAATTTCCTACAGTTAACAAGTGTAGTTGTATATAATCAGAAATTGATAACAAACTATCACAGCATGTATAAAATATCCCACTCGTGAAATGCAGTTAACATAGATTAAAAATATCCAAAATAAATGTTCTCCACTGAATTAACTACCATTCATTTGACAAAAGCAAAGGATTCTGACACTGATATATTACGCTGATATTTAAAAGACACAATCTCAGAAGTAGGTAAGAGTGAGAATGAACAAAAGAACACATGCATAAAGGTACTACCCAATTTGACTAATAGAATCAAATAGGACCACCTTGAGTAACAGAAGCACTGTAGTCATACTGACCAAGAGCAAAACAAAAGATGGAAATGTAAATCATTCCATATGTGTGTGTGTGTGTAATATTTTGGTTAGGCCACATATACCTACATCTCTACTATACCTAAAATATATTTTTGAAAACCACTTGATCTGAAAATACTACACCATAACATAGTAAAGAGTCCCAACATTTATCCACACATATTGTCAATGAACTTAAGCAAAAAGTAGAATATTCAAAAATCTAATTCAAGCAAGTCACTTAGGATACCAATTTGACAGCAGAAGGAATAAGGATCCTAGTAGTTATTCGATAAAGCAACTTTACAGAGGAACTCACGCATCTAGTAACAGCTGGAGGAGAAAGGGGTGTTAAATATTAGTTGCCTTAAATTAGACCACCAGACCCAACAAACCAATTTTAAAAGGTCACTAGATTGTTGGAACCAGATAATTCAATGAGATATCAAACAATGGAAAATCAATCGAGTTGTGGAACACAGACATTTTCAACTCTCCAAAGAAGACACTAAAACTTGTAGGATAAAGTTTGCTGTTCTGGAAAATCCAGATGTAATGAGGTTCCTGAAAGAGATCATAACCATGTCTATGAAGTTGTCATCTCTAGGAAAGAATGCACAGATTCCAGGAAAATGGTGAGGTGTGGTAGAGTGATTATTGGTCTCAGCATGAAAAAATTTATGTACACACTCATTTTCTAGTTGTCTGAGCCTGGACTGATAACAACCTCTCTAGCTTCACTTAAGTTATTCATAAAATTCAAATAATACTTATTTACTATTTCAATGACTGGTTGGGAACTTCATATATGATATACATTTGTGTTGAGTTTTATAAACCAAAACTGAGACAGAAATCAATATAGGCTTAATCGAGTACCTAAAGAGGCAAAAGATTTCCCAGAAGAAGCAATTTCAAATCAATCCACAATCAGATATGGCATTAAAAAGTCTATGGTTCACATCTGAAGATGCTGCTTCAAACCTGCTCTATTCCCATGAATTCACTGGTCATTTCTCAAGCAGCTTTATTATGACTAAATTCTTGACCAGAACATACGTCCACTGACTTTTTTTCTTTAAACAAACTTTTTCTACACTAGTAACTAAAAACCTAACCATGTCCATTTTTCTACCTGGGTCAGTCCCCCTTTCAGAAATGTAGCCTTTACGGTAATTATTTTTAACTCATGCCCACAACTAGATCTAATAAGTATATGTCAACATACCATACTCGTGAAGCCTGAGACTCCTGTCTTCTTGAAGAGCCAGAGCTATACACATATACATGCACACTCATCAGCCTATTTGGTTTTAAATTGTTTTTTTTTCTGTTTTGTTGACATGGCAATCTTTTTTTTTTTTTTTTTCTTTTTAAATTTTATTGTTGTTGTATTACATCCATCCCCTTTTTGCTCCCCTCTGTCCCCCTCCCCACCCACCCATCTAAAGTCAATGCCACCTGTTGTCCATGTCCATGGTTCCTTTATACTAGGTTCTTGTCTAAACTGCTCCCCTTTCTTGCCTTTTCCTCCCCCATCCACCCAACCCCTCTATTTGGGGTTTTGATGCATAACCAGTCCCAGCTGAAAAGCAGACTTCCCCACTCTCTCCCCAAATCTAGGAGGTAACTACTGCTTTCTCCATGCAAATTCTTCTATAAGCACAACAAAAATCAATGAAGACTTGGAACAGCTGAGACTAATTTTTAGCCAACTGCTGAGGCCACCAAAATTCACATTCTTGCAATCCTTGGACAATGCCCCAAATATGTGCTTGCTCTAGACTTCTACCACCCTGATCCAAACTCCCTCCAATAGTGTATTTCCTCCCAAACCCTTTTTGCTGGGTACCTAACACACCTGATTCTGAGGTAACAACCCATCCTTCAACCTCTGCTTCGCTTCCTTTCATTACTCCAATTCCTTGCTTTCTGTTGAACCTGGCTGGAAAAACACCAGGACAGGTCAATGAACTTCCTGTCCTCTCTATTTGTGCTCCAGGCCACACCCTGCAGATCAGGGTAACTGTCAACTCATGGTCTCAGCTCTTTCAACCATCTCTGCTCAACTCAAATACCTTAACCTATAACTGTTTGCTTAATTCCAGAAAGTACATATCTACTTTGCTGACAGGAGTTAAGTCACTTCAGGTTAACTCCCTCAACTTGTGTTCCATCTTAAGCACCCTTTCTTCTAGTCAAGAAAGGGTCCAGTCTTCATATCAAAGGCATATCCCTCACTTTGATGTTAATTTCTCCAAACTGATGTCTGGAAGAGACTTTGGAAGTGAGGTGATAAACAGGTGGTCATTACAGTAGCAGATGAGAAGTAACAAGGACCAGAACTAAACTGTAGCTTCAGGAATACTGATTATTCCTGATTATTCCCCGCACCCCTACTGAATTTTTGGAGAAAGCTAACTAGACTACACAGGCATACCTCAGAGATACTGCAAGTTTAAGGCCACTGTAATAAATAAATAAAACAAGCTGTGATCATCTTTTTGCCGGTGAAGGGTAGTGCCTTCAGTTTGTAAAAATACGCAACACCTGAGAGGCACGATAAAGCAAAACACAGTAAAACGAGATATGCCTATAATTATATATAACCCCTAGAACATGTGTGCATTCCAAATAACTAGGAGCTGAGGGGAAAGGAACTTTACAGCATACTTTACCCTCTTCAAAACGATGGTTGAGAAACAGTAGAAAGAAGAAAATACTGTAGAACAGTTTAATAGTTAAGCATCAGTTTAACAGTCATCCTTAAAATAGGATGAATTAAAGGTGAACCCATAGGATGCAGGGGAAAAATGTCTATTAAATATTTACATTTCATCTAAAAGGAGGAGCAAATTAACCTGCATGAACATTTACTACAAACTGATGCTGGTGCTTGCCCCTCAGGTACATCCAAGGGCATCCTCTCATGCTCAGGATCTGAGGCGACATGAGAACAGAGTGGGTGGCCCAACAGCTATCCAACTCTCAGTTGCTTTCAGCATGTGCAGTAGACTGCAGATTATCAAGATGGGTGAAATTACATATTTTGTCTCTTTTTTCTGAAGCAATCACTTCAAAATATGACTTATATGGATCCCTGCAAATTTTTTTTTTTTTTGTTAACATGGACTAAAGACAAAATCCAAGAAATAAAAAATAAAATGGTAGAGATGACAACTCTGAAACAAACCCTTTATCAGCCACATTGTAAATTAAACCGGGTAGATCTCATCACATTTGATAAGAATTTGGCCAAAAAAAACACATCAAAGATGATTTAAAATATGTATGTACACCACCTACTCCAAAGTTAAAGATAAATCTCACTCCAAGATGATACTGAGCCTTGAGAAATTTGTTAGTAATAAATACGTGCAAACAACTTCCAAGAAATTAATCTACATTCATTGGAAATGTTGCTCAAAAACATTTTACTGATAGAAATACGCCACTAAAGAATCTGAGACCACTGGCATAGAAGGTAGATTCTGAGGCAGTGTGATCAGACACACACAATGGCTTAAGCACTTGCAAATATATCATTGGGTGGTATCAGACTGCCCATTTCACAATGAAGCACATGCATTTCAACGACACTTTGTTAAAAGGAGAAAACAACTGCAGCTCATCATAACTTCTCTTGTTGCAACTATTTACAGCAAGTATTAAAATGACCTAAATAAAGAAAACAAGATACTTTCTCAAACTCTTCCTTTTCGTTTTCACAGGCAATCTGCCTACGGCCAACAGGGCTCTCCCCAGCCCTTTCCATCCAGATCACTATGAAAGGAACCAGATCCGAGCTTTGGCCAGGCCCATCTACTTCTGCATTAATATCCAAAAGTTCAAAATAAAGTAACAAAACATAAGAATGAGTGGTTTTGGTTTTTAAGATACAAAAAGCTACTGTGATTCTGTTTCCCTAAGGATGAAGAACTGTCAAGTTCCTTAAGTTCATTTCACAAGGTCATTAGACTGACTTGGCACTAATGCTGGGGCCGCTTAGGGAAGCAAACCCGAATCTACGCCTGTGAATGTTTAGGCAAGGTTGGAAGTCAAAATGCTAAGAACAAACATTAGAAGCAGCCAACGAGGCTTTAAGTCGTGGGGAATAGACTCCGCTGTACAGGTCTCTCCCCAGCTCCGGTCAGGGAACCCTCATGTACCTGGGCACGCCTAACCACTTCCGGTTTGGCACTGCCCGGTTCCAACAGACTTTTGCCCAAATAAACTTTAAAATTTTTGAATATGTTCACCTTTTGACAGTAGTGGTGTTAGAAGTGGAAACCAAGGGGGCCCAGACTGCCCCCAGGAGTAAGGAGCAACCAGCAAAGGTACCTGCCGGTCCCCTGGAGCAACTGCTCTCCGGAGGTTGCGACTGTGTCTCTCTCCGTTCCTGGTCCGCAGCCTTCGTGCTACGGGCTTTCAGACTTAATTTGGGCATTTCTGTTTCCGGTCTGTGACCGGAAACCATTTGGAGTCGGACTGGGTCCCAGGGTGGACAGGGTCCGACTTAGAAACCAGGCTGGGGCCAGTGCGAGGGGTCGGGTGAGCAATATTTTGTTCCAGAGCTGAACAAGCAGGCTAACCTTACCAAAGGTAATCTTGAATTACTGTGGCCATAGCGGAGAGCTTTTAACCTGGAGCCGTTCACTAAACAAGGAGGCTGTTAGAGGTGGCTCTAATGCCATGGTGGACTACAGTCTATGTAAGCAAACGCAAAGCTAAGCCTGCAAATGCCTCAAGGTTACAAAAATCAAACCTAAGGCTAAACCAGCACAGCCACCCAGCTAGGCATTAAAGCTGTAGCCCATGCATAATCTCCTTGTTTTGCTTCTGCATTTTTTAAAATAGAAGTCTCTCTCCGAGCTCCTGTTGGTGGAGCACTCCTAAGCACTTCTAGTTTGTCGCTACCCATTTCCAATCAATATTTGCTCAAATAAACCTTAAAAATTTTAAGGTTTAATGTTTCAGTTTATCGCAACAGAAACAATTTTTACATTAAGATAATTTAGAGTTGAGATTCATTCCAGTAACTTTTTTAAGGCAGGCAGGAAAGGGGAAAAAAAGAAAAAGGGTAAGAGAAGGAATGTGTTGAGGACCAGAGGTGTGTGTTTGCTGCATTCACTGAAACAGGTCTTTTCTGAAGTCTGCCTGAGGCTCCATGATTAGTTCAAGATGAACTGAATTTGAGATGTCAGAGTTTGAAAAGCTTCCCCTGAAGGCAATTGCTCATAACTAGGAACAGCTCCTTAAGGGTTCTCTGAAATATTTTAAAACTCATTTTTCTCCAAAAGGTTAACTACTACAAAACAAAGAAACAAAACAAACAAACAAAAAAAACCCACCTACTTCTTTAACAGGATTGGCATTCAAATAGACTGAGATAAAAATCATTCCCTTAAGTTGGTCTTTTAAGTAGAAATGGGATCACATGCAAAGCACCAAAGGAATAACAACAATTCCAACTGCCTTCTTGGGTGACATGCTTATACTCAAATGCATTCGTTAAAGCATGTGATCTCTTAGGTTAGAATTACCCCTTCCATCAAGGCTCCCAACTGAGAGACCCATGCTTTCCGAAAGCAGGTATTACTATCACTTAAAAGTGGCATCTAAGCCCTGGCTCTTGCAGCTCAGTGGATTGGCGCAGGCCTGCGAACCCAGAGGTCACTGGTTTGATTCGCCAGTCAGGGCACATAATCAGGTTGCAAGCCAAGTCTTCACCCAGGTCCTTAGCTGGAGGCAGGTGAAAGGTGACCATACATTGGTATACTTTTCTTCCTTTCTTCCTCCCTCCCTGCCCTTCTCTTTGAAAATAATAAAATCTTAAAAAAAAAAAAAAAAAAACAGTGGCATCTAATTTCTGTTCATGGGAATTCCAGGCTCTTTGCCTTTGGCCTCCATGAAAAATGGCAAGCAGAGAACAAATAATACTAGCCCTTTGAACTGGAACACCACCACTGCCATTTGCTGAAATAAATTTATTAA
The DNA here is from genome assembly GCA_004026585.1 of Noctilio leporinus. NCBI lineage: Eukaryota > Metazoa > Chordata > Mammalia > Chiroptera > Noctilionidae > Noctilio > Noctilio leporinus. Next base: position 29,763 of record PVIW01004870.1, read on the forward strand.
TTTGTAGGCAAAGTTATGACATGTCTGCCCAAAGAAACAATCTGCCATACTTGTAATTATATTTGATACCATTTTAATATTTAAGAAAATTCTACCATTAAAAAGTATGTAAAAATTCTATCTTTAAAAATATGTAGGCCAGAAGCCTATTACTATATCACTGTAATAAAATCAGCCACCCTGTCATATAGTTCCTGGTTTCAGTTTATGTTTTTTGGTGATTTATTTGTTTATTAACTGTTTCCCCCTTGAATATAAGAGGGCAGGGACCCTGCAACCTTAGGGTCACCAGCTAGCTGGCACACAGCTGGCCCTTCTTAAATATATTTGTAGAGTTAGTGGGTAATGTAATTTTACCATATATTTATTATAATAGCTTATCCCTGCATTTGATGTCCCCCAAGCTTGGCCTGTTATACTTTTAGTAAAAATACTTCATACATATATGCTTTATTTTAAAGAAACAAACAAACAAAAAACAGAAAAAGTTCACTTTAAATAACCAGGTATTCCATATGTTCAAGTGAATATGTTTTATTAAATGCATACTAGTATCTTTCTATAGTGAGTATACATAATAAGTTAAAATGTATATATTTATTAAATATAGATATAATACCAGAACATGATTACTTTAGATGAGAAATCAAAATAAACCCATTTTAAGTATCTTTTGGTCACTCCAAATTGATATTGCTCATAAAAAAATACACTGATTTTCTTTTTTCCCTGGGGAAAAAATTAATTCCATAGCAATGTAGTTAAGGGACATGTTTTATTTCATAGCTTTCTGCAAGCAAAATTGCTTTGATACAAAATGAATTCAATGATACAGGTGCTACTGTCCACTCAAGCAAAAGAAAACCTCACATTTATATGAATGCACTTTATAATTATATTCTTACAGATTAATAGGTCTAATACCCAGGACACCTCTGGCCTCGTGTGAAGCAATGGCACAGAAATAGTTTAAGATTCTTGAATACCAGAGCCCCGGCAAGTGCATACAGTAACTACCTGGGGGTTCTCTGTCAAATACAGCTTAAGTAACTGTGTAGATGTGTTTCTCTTTCTGCTCTCCAGCTTTTAGTTTATATTGAAATCATATCAAACTATATCCCTTGTGTGTCTTTCTGCATTTCAGAGTGTCCACAAAAGCAAGGACAAGTCATGAGGTATCCTTAACATTAGCTACCGATGTAGGTCTGTGGCTTCAGAGGATGTGGACTTACCTGCAGGTATAGGAATTGATCTTAGTGTATACTCAAGACATACAGTGCAGAAATGTTAGTGCCTGTTAAACTCTATCTTCCCCCTCACATATGATGTGACTTTAACCCCAGAAAATCTGACAAAAAATTATACAGATAAAATAAAAAGACAAATACACAAATAAGGCCATCTGCAGAATTTTAAACTTGCCTCTTGCAATATTTCACAATAATTTCTACATCATATTTTACATCTTTCAAACTTAAATAATAAATGATCAAGGAAGGGCTTTGGTGGAACCAATTGCACTATCTCTTTGAGGATTTGTCCAATTTACTGGCAGGTGACTTCCTCTGGGGTGTGGGGATTTTGGAAGGCTTGGCTGTGGATGGCCGAGAACCTGCTCGGGGTGAAGGTCTGTGTGTCTGGGGGACAGTCTCCACATCTGAGCACACGGACTGAATTTCTGAAATGTCAAAGTCTGATGCGTCACTGCCGCGGCGGCTGCTGGCCCTGCTCCCGGCCTTGCTTCCAGCTCGGCTCCCTGGTCGGCTGGGAGTCTTCTTGGGATCTAAGGAAAAAGGGCAGAGATGGGCCACACTCATCACTGGGTCCATCTGCAACAAACTCCTGAAACCTAATGCCCCCCTGATCTCAGCGAATCTCTTGACACCTTGTAGGCACTCAGAAAATACTGTAGATTCATGCCTCTCTCCATTCCACAAGGGTAAGGCAGCCTTACTCTAAGTAGATGCAATACACAAAAAAGCTAGATTTACAAATGAAATTTAGTTTGGGCTTACCCTGCTTAAAACAGGATTCCACTTATTACAAACAGATAATTAAAAAACAAATATAATTTATCATTGTGTTTTCCAAAGTCTAGTATGTATACCCAGAAGTGTGCAGTGCAAAATGGAACAAACTCTTAGGTGCAAGTTTAACTCAAGGATAAGTCATTGAAAGCACAGAAGAATTTAAAAGATTTGAAACTGTAAAGACGCTTTATGTTTGCTGAGCCCAGAACCCCAGGGTTAGGTTCACTGTTCTATAAAGAAATGTGAGAAGCACTGGTGTAAGACCCAGTATGGTTGGATTTTTTCTAACCACCCGCAATCAAGCCCAGTTCATATTCCAAGCAGACAGGAGAACCAAGACTTTTCACTTAAAAAAGGGGTAGGACACTAACATAGTTTTTCTTCTGGTCTCATCTTTCTCTGGCACTTTCTAGAAGGGATTTTCTAGTTACTTACTCCTGTGATTCATTTATCCCCCACCTTTGTTGGAGGACTGGGGCTTTGTGTCATTTCAAAAGAATAGAGTATAGAAACATCGATTCATATTTTCTCCCCAATAAGGAGGTAAGGGGACGTCCATCTTCAGAACATACTGCAAAAGCCATTAACAAAAGAAACGCACCACACTCACCAGCAAACTGTGTTCGGACCCTGGCAGCTGCAGTTGTTATCAAGCCGCTGTCTTCCCCAGAGTGGAAACCTTTCCCAGATAGATATCCCGGAAGTCGAAGCTTGCTGCCTTGTATCGGTGTTCCCTGCATTCAACCAGGGAAAGAACATTTTAAGATACTGCTCATGTTCTGTGATCTAACACTGACAACACTTTACAGTCTGGTGCAAACCCTCTATTACACCTCTTCAGCGAGGCCACTAATTTCTTATTCTCCCCCTGAATTCAAAGAAAATGAATTCATGTTGAAGAGAAACACCAAAAAAAAAAAAAAAAGGAGATCCCCAAATAATGGCAAGGAAAAAAGGACAAATTAAACTGTGAGTACTTTAGTGTCTTCCGGTCTGTTAGTAAGTGTTACAGAGCTAAGAGAAGATTGGTAAAGACAATGCTGACTGCACAGTACAGAGAGAAGAAGGGACTCTCTGTACTTGGATATTCTGCTGCAGCACAGCCCTGAAGGAAACCAGGCAAAACTAAATCAACAGAAATAGAACAAGTAAGGAAAGCCCAGGCAGTCACAATTTAAACAAATTAGCTGTAAGAAAAGTGACGTTTTATCACTTGCTACAATACCACTTCATTTCTTGGCTCTATCAGCCTTCTACGGTCCTTACATACAAAATACCTAGTCAACATTTGGGGATAATTCTTTTAAAATTCTTATAGGAGTTCACAAAGACTGCCTAAAGCAATCGCAACCATGAAATTTTATTGTAAGTCTAAAACCACTGCATTTTTTTTATAGATCATTACAACATTTTGACAATCCTCCCAAAGTTAAAAAAAAAAAAGAAAGAAATTTCCTAAGAGGTATAGGGATTCTCATAAACTCATAGTCAGAAAGTTATCTGGAAGAAATTAATCCAAAGTATGTGTACATAAAAAAAAACTTGTTCCTCCCTGGCTGGTGACTCAGTGGATAGGTGCCAGCCTGCAAACCCAAAGGTTGATTCCCAGTCAGGGCACATAATCAGGTTGCAAGCCAGGCCTCCAACCAGCTCCGTAGCTGGAGGCAGGTGAAAGGCAACCATACATATATTGATGTCTCTCTCCCTTCCCCTCTCTCTAAAAATGATAAATAAAATCTTTAAAAAAAAAGCATATGTAAGACCTTTGGATGCCATAGGACTACAAATTGGTAATATTAACATAATATTCGTAATTTATTTACATATGTATTCTATACATGTATTTAAGTATAGAATTTATGTATTTGTATACATATAATACATAAGCTTTCCAAATGTTTTCACACATATAACCACAATTAATCTTCCCACTCATCTAAACATATTCTTTACAAATGTACAAAATGAGGCCCTGAGGAGGGAAGTGATTTGCTTGCTGCAAGATCTGACTACTCTAGTCTAGTTCAAGTCCTTACTAAGAATCTCTAGAATCCATGAGAGAGTGAGGATCCACAATTACAAAATATCACTCAAGGTAGCATAATTCATTACCATGAAGGACCCTCTTCATTCTGCTCATAATAGCCTGGTTGTTTTGATGTCTTTGTTATAAACCCTACCTTTAAAGACCCTTCTGTGAAAGTATACTGTTGTTTTGTTTGTTTGGTGTTCTCTGATGAGACTACTTGAAATAAAACACAATTTTGTACTAGTCAAAACAGCATACTTAGATCTTACTGTTGGGGAATGCTCTACTTTTTAAAAATTTGAACTAACATAGCAATTCTAAATATTTTTTAAAAATCACGTTGCTTAAGGTTCCTCCAACTGTTCTCAGTTTTTGCCACAGTCAACCAACCCATCCCAACTGACAGGCATCTCCAGATGTGATTGATATATAACACTAACATTTCTCACTTGAGGGAAGGAGTGGAAATGAGGGGCCAGGAATAAAGAGGAGGAGTTGAAGAATGAGTTGTTTCTGTCCCATTTCTACCCCTATCATTAATGTTACCTCCATCTGAGGCATGAGGGTAACAAAATTTTCTCTACCTCCCTGTTATTACTGATGTAAGGCTTAAATACTGGATAAGAGAATGCAATGAAAAGCACAGAGGGCTTTCTAAAGGCACTTACCACTTTTATACCTGGATCCTGGCCTTGAACATGAAATACCTCCTTCCATCAAGAAAAGTTGTTTAGGGATTTTCTCCCCCTAATTATTGTAATTCTTGCTAATAAATGTATGCTTATTTGGTGCCTATATTTGTCATTTTACAGAGAATTTCCTTTAAAAGATATATGGTTGACTTGCAGTTGAATGTAAATGATGTATAAAAATTGACAAGTTTTATATCACCTAAATACCATATCCCCATGTATCATGCCAATATGAAAAGCTAGAGCTTGCTAGAATAATAATATCCATTAAAGTCTACTAAAGATACATACATTTTGAAAATGGCGCATAACTTTTTGACCTAAGTCCCCAATCCCTTTTGGCAAGTAAAGGCTTATGTCTCACCCAGCCACCATTCTTGAGCAGAAATTAATGTAACAGACATTCAGAAAGACCCTGGCTATAGTGAACACTTGATAAAAATTATTTTAATTTAAGTGATTTGGTTTGCAAACAATACTGCATCTCATTCTCTCCTAAAGGAAGTTGGTTGCACTTATGTCTAGAAGCAATAGAATACCATTAGCTCCAAAAGAAATTTTACTTCAATCTGGATATAATCTCCTATATTTTACTCTCCCACAACAGGAAAGCAAAATTAAGTATGAGGAAAACAACAACAAAAACAAAAACAAAAACAAAGGAGGTACAGAGCTTGCAGGTGTGACTACGTTAACCTGACATTGTTAAAGGAGCCAAGACTGTATTTTCTAATAACCATTTACTCTCACGCCTTCCAGGAACTGCTGGGTTGATACTTATTTTATGGGAGTCTATTAAAAATACATAGCATGATCTAAAGTACATATATGAAGGGGGAGGTAAAGCAAGGTTAGTGGGTGATGGTTTCAATTAAAGAAGGCTGTTAGACTAGAATCTGGGGCCTTACAATACCTCTGCAGATGGCACGGAAAAGTCTGAGCACTCTGCTGGTTTACAAGGAGTTGACATTTTGCTGTTTGTCAACCACGGTTTACCGTAATTGCGTGTTAAAGGATGGAGAATCTGTATGGAACAATGGCAAATCAAACGTAAAGGAGAGCAGATAAAAAAAGGAAGCCACAGAAAAAGGTATTCATAGCCAAGACTCACATGTCAATATAAGGACAATAATTAAAATACATGGGAAGATTTGATGGCAAATCATACACATCAGAAAAATGAATGAAACTTTACAAAGAAAAACCAATCTGAAAGGTAATCAAAGCAGTAAACAGACAGTCTCTCTAGAGACCATAAAGCAAAATCATATATTACAAAGAAATCTTTCATTTGCCATATTGTGAGAAGAAACACAAATGGGGAAAGCTCACAAATTCTAGAGTCCTAAAACATTCAAAAGTATGCTCAAGACATACTCAAGACACATGTGAGGGGGAAATGTTTCTTTCCCGAGTCCTACCTTGGGTGTACTGGTGACCGGGACCTGTGGGGAGGCCGCCTGGCCAGCCTGACTGGACACGGATGTTGACCGGTTGGGTGATGCTCCTCGCGATGAAGGCCGTGACCTTCGGCCCCTGGGTCGGAAAGCAGCCATACCCTGACTGGCACCATCTGCTAAAATGAACTTCTCCCGAAGTTCCATGTTCGTTCTTCCTTTAGCTAGATCGCGTAACATACAACAATGCACATAGGCAGAAGAGGAAGAAAAAAAAAAAAAAAGCACTCAATCCTTTATGGGACAAACAACCGCCTGGCATCATAGATTACGCTGAGGATTTGAAGAACATCTTTTTGCCATGCCAACCCCAACTCAGCATAACAAAAAGGTAAATGCATTCCTTTATAATGCATTTCTTGTAGATACAAGTAAGATTGGGAAAGAAAAAAAAAGTGTTTATTCTAACACTAGACACCAGCCAGAATAACCACTATTAAAGAAAGAATCAGCATGAAAATGGAAAGCTCATGCTAAAATATTGTTAATCCACCCGCTACTGATGCCCACATGGGTCCATTACCCTTTCGGCACACTGAAAAGGCAAGCCAGTGAAGCAAGGACTGTGTCTTTTGCATGTACTGCTGAGGACAGGAGAATGCCAGTATTTTAACATTGGGGTTAATTAAATAATAGATTTACACAGAATAACAGATTGCTTATTAATCAGGATGACAACATATAACCTTTCAAGTTTTTCATTTAAATGAGGCAGCTAGTGTTTTATTTTACTCCTTGAAAAGCTCTGTTTTACCAACATGCAGTAACAAACGCCAGACCCAAGGGTCTGTGAGGTAATCCGTGATGCAGCACTTACACAAACACATGTGCACACGGAGAACACGCCACAAGAACCCAGTGAGCAACGTGTTAGCATGTGTTTGATCACTCACACAACACCTACACTTGCAACACACTGCAAGTGTGTGCAGTTTTCAGAATCGAAGCTTGGAAGCACTAGCTCAGTTGGACGTGACTTAAGCCATACGCAATGGATGAAGCATGTTATTTTCAAACAAATAATTAAAGCAAGAATGTAAAAGAAGAAAAGAGAAAAGGTAAGAGGCGAGAGGCAAAGAGAGGGGTTGCCAACCTATAGTAGGCTGAGTGGTAGTAATTGAAGAGTTTGATTCCGAACGTAACATTTTACTCCCATGATGATGAACTAGAAAAAATGACACAGGATACCAATCACATTAAAGAATACTGTTAGCAGAAGAAACAAAGTACAGTGGCTGAATATGCAAAGGGTGCTCAGATCCGGCCTTTAGCACACAATTTAGAAGAAAAGTTACAACAGGAAAAGCATTCAAGGGTTTTGTTCCATAAGGAAAATGTACTTGAAGACTTGGCCATAGTCACGCTAACTGTGCTAAACTAACAGAGCTCTACATGTTCTAATTTCTTTCTTTGTTTCATAAACAGAGCTACGTGACCTTACTGCATTATTTTCAAAATATAAAACAAAAGGGGAGATTTGGTCATTTCACTGCCTTTTGACTTGCAGCGTGCCGGGCTCCCGAGCATGGCTGGGGAACAGTCCTCTGTGGCCTCACAGGACAGACTGCGAACTCCCTCCGCCTCAGCTGCTCATCCAGACCGCAGCCCGGAAACAGACAGGCCATCCGGGCACCTCGACCTCCCACCTGAGAGCCTAATAGTGCTGGCCCAGACATTTATTGTTTATCTTTCTTCCATTTTTAAGGATTAAAATGAGTTCACAGGTTGAAGCTAAGTCCACTGTAAAGTAAATCAATTACAAATTCAAAAATTGATAACAGGATCTAAAAAATAATGAAAATGAAAAGCCAACCAAGGGCTCTTAGGCTGTGTTTTCAATGCTTCAATTTGTCACTTCAAAGTAAGTCCAGTAAGCAGTTCTTATTTTTTTAATCTTGAAGTATTGCTTTCTTCACCTCCCCCTAATTTCATAAAACCTTTCATTATTAAACTTCTAATATCCAGTACCATCAGCCTTTATCACTTCAACTGTCTTTCCTCCTACTTTGCTATTTAATGACAGGTGAAATCCTTTCCCTGGTTGGTGTCATTGCTCATTTTGAAAATTGCGGATGGGTCATTTCATAAAGAAAACCTAGTCTAGTATTTCTTGCCTACCAGTCCCATGTTTATCCAGAGAAGTAGAAAAGCAATGAGAAAAACATGCTTTACACGACTGCCACAAGTTCTTTGGAACCTTTAGGCTGATAGATCAATGTGAAACACCATAATAAATGACCAACATCATATCCAAGTATGTTTTGGAGGCTGGAAACGAATGCAAAATGGATATATTTTTACAGTGTTATTATCTTGACATAAGTATCTCCTTACCTCTGCAAGGATCATTTTTCACTAGGAACTCATCAAGTGCCATCCATCCACCTCCAACCCGAACCATCACGGTACTTCGTAGGATTCGGACAAGTCGTAGTTGCTGGGAGTCTCCAAACTGTGAAGATGAAGGAAGAAAAACCTCTAAATGTCAACAGTCATTCTAAACTAAAGAGTGGTGGGAAATTTGCAGTAGCTTAGGCATTAAGCAACCAATATGAATGTTTTGCTTAGTTCACAGTGATTAGTACAGTCTCGGAAAAGGGGTTTGTAATGATCTGCGTTAGACTGCTGCATGCTGATTTAGCCCAAAGGAAATGGTTTGCAAAAAGGTAACACAGGTTATCAAGTATGATATTAAAGATTTCTTGTAAAAATGATTTTTCTTTTTTGTGACAGAGACAAAATTAGTAAGGCAATGATTAAAAATGTTTCTAGAAATTCAACACAGCTGTGAAAATAAGCACTGGTCCACTTGCTCAGGGTTTATACAAAATAAAATGATTCAAAAGAAGATTTAAGAAACTCTGATTCTTCTTCATTAAAACTTTCTCTGACACTGAAACTTTGCCACTGAAATCTGTGGGAGAAATCTTCATAAACTCTTAGGGAGATAAAGGAGTAAATGAATGTGACCAATAAAAATTTCACAGTCAAATGGAATTTCTGCATCACTAATAATCTGGTAAACCAATTTGTTAAAGACCGGATTAACGTGCCAATTTCTATTACTGTAACATTAGAACAGTCACTGGCACGTTAATGATACAGCTTTCACATCTAAAAGGCTTTCCCTGAAAACTGTTTGTACCATCCATAACTGCTGACAGTGATAAGCAATCGTCTTTTTCTTGCCCTTTCAGTGGATCTCCAATTGCTTGGCTATGCTATAAATTCTGCAAGTCCGGAATAAATGTCTAGACGACATGGAGTTTCTCGCCATAAGGTTTATTTGTTTTGAAAGCCCATGAGAAATAATTTTATACTTTTAAATCATTTCTAATAGGCTCATGTCCAACTCATAAAAAGCACCATATTGAATTTCACGGTTGCCAACCCAGAGGATACCATAGCAAAATCAACAGTCAATTAAATATAAATAACGTCTTTTTTTAAGGGGGGGTGGGGATAAAATACAATTGTGACTTTGACTATTTGTCTGGGTTGGAGATAGATAAACAGAAAACTTTAAATAGAAACAATCTGCCACTTTTCAATAAGCTTGATGCTGAGTTTCAGGAAACGAACCCTAGAACAAAGTCAACATTCAAGACCCTGAAACTCAGAAGCACCTGGAAAGCACAGAAAAGGCACCAGCAGCAACTCATGCGTTTTACACCAAACCTTTTATACAGCTATTTCTAAGTCCATTTTTTTGGCCTTGACATGTAAACTTCCCTATAATTAAACCTGTTCCTGAAATGTAATCAAAGTATAAAAATCAAAATATATTTTGTTAGAAAAAAATTTGGTGCTGCTAATAAGCAAAGGGAAAGGCGGGGATTTAAAGAAAATTACCCTTAAGTAACCAGATAATTAGACCTGACACTTATGGTCTAAGATGACATTCAAAGCAGAAGTTTTATGGAACTAACCGAAGTACTTTATAGAGATGACATTTTAATTCTAATAGATATGAATGATTTTTAAATTTATTTTGAGAAGGCATTATCTAGACAACTAACTTTGTCTTCAGAATTTTCCTAATTTTCCCAAATTGTGAGACAAGAGAAAACAGAAAACCTTTTGAGGTATTTCATCCTTTCTAAATATAAAATCTCAACTGTTATCCTAAATGTATTTTAACAAATAAAATAGAAGTTTAAAAAACAATTATCCAAAGTAACTGAACAGTTCTATTTGAAACATGTATGTGACAGAATAAATGGGGATCATAGGTAATTTGAAGTTTAAGTAATATGGGCTTAAAAATTGCGAGGCAGAGTAATAATGAATATATCATCATGTATTATAAATAGTATGGTTCTTTCTAATAGCACACAGTAAAGAAAAAACTCCTTGTTTAAATCAAAATATGACTGCTCTTGTCTTTGGTTCTAAAATCCTTATCACATGCAGTGCTACTAAAATATTTATACTGACTTAAATGTGAGGTCAAAATGGCTGTAAGATTTTGTAAGTTACAAGAGAGATATTCCTCAAAAGGGATTACAACATTCAAAATTTCCAAGGTTAAAATTTCTGCCCACAGGACTCAAAGCCCTACGTGAATGCTTTAGAACGAAGGGGCAATCGTTGCTTTGGGGAGAGCGCATCACTGTGGCTGTGTGCCTTGGTGTCCTCTCAATACTCTGTCTCTGGGTCCCTGTCTGATGCTGATCCTCCTCTAGCTACTGCCTGCCCCACATCCTTGGTAGTGGATACCTGAGAAGCCATGGAGAGATTACATTCCAATGAGGATCGGCATAAAATATATGCTAATACTACTGACCGAAAATGGGAACTGAAGATTGCATTCGTAATGCTATCACCAGCCAAGCTACAATTCATTATCTGGTTTGCTTAACAGTAATCTCCTCATAAGAGACACAAGGCAAAAAGGAGTCCTGGATCAAGGACCCCTAGAGCGTCTACAGAAACACCACGCCAACCAACAATGTAGTAGCTGGGGGGGTTGGGGGGGGGCAGCATGGGGGAGACTGGCCATGGCAAGCTTTAATGACTATGAATTAAAGTTTAAAAAAATATTATTGGGAACTTGAGCATACATTCCACTGAATTATACCTGATTTCCCAGGAAGAACTGATAAAAAAAAAATGAAAAATGGAAGAAAGATATAATTAGTTCAACAGGAAACTTTCTATGTGGCTCTAGAACACACACACATACTCTCACACGCAGGGCTTCTACATATTGAATCTCGTTTAGAGATGCGCAGGTATGCAACTGCAAACCCAATCATCAGGACATTTTCTATATAATTTACTTTTAAAATCCTTGGGTTTCAAATTTAAGTTAAAAATTCACATATTTAGATGAGTATTTTAAAATGGGGAAACATAAAAAATAACAATGACTGAGATTTCATTGGTAAGCAATATACTGTATTAGGGACACACAATATATTTCCTATCTAGTTACTACATATAAGAGATGTTCCAAAATGGAGAAAGAGTGATGAAGTCATACTAGTCCTTCAAGCAATTGTTTGGAGGAAGGTGAACCAAGTTATCAAGATTTTGAATAAAAGGAATAATTACTGCCCAAGTGGAAAACATGGCCACTTTTTCATTTTATAAAAATTAGTCAACATTTTTAACTTCGTGATTCTGGCTCGGAACAGCTTTATTACTGGATATACAAAACTTACCTCTAAACACATAAAATATATTACAAAGTAACATGAAGCAACATAAATATAAGAAATGTGCTTTTCTGTGAATATTTTTTCCCTTTAAAAGTAATGTACATGTCAAAATACATCCTATATACAAAATGCAGGCTATGTTAATATAATTATAAATGAAAATTTAAATTCATATACCATTAAATTCTGATACGAGGTAAAAATAAATAACTAGCACTCCCAGAAAACAATGCAGACCAAATTACAAATAAATTTCCATTTAAAAGAACTACACAGTTATTTTGAAAACTTACCCTGTATTTGTTATCTCCAATCTGTTCAACTTGAAATCGTTTTGCACATTTACACTTAGCTACCTGCCTGGTCACCTGTCGAAAACAACGATGAAACAGCCACTTTAATGTTAGTATTACATAGGGAATCCATAACACCTTGACACCTACTAAACATGAAAATAAAAGGGTGGCATGGATTGTGCATGATATCCTGGCCAGAACACACTACAGCATTACTGTTGTAGATAGTGGAGAGAGAATGAGTACCTCATCTTCGATTTTGTCAGCATCAGTGATAGGTTTATATGCATCTTTATTTGGGTGAAGGGCGGCTACAAATTCATAGTAGTCAATGTACCCATCGCCATCTCTGTCAAAGATGTCAGCCACTGCACTCATCTCCAGGCGACTGGTTGGGAACTCTGAAATTTTCAGAACAGAAAGCAGTGTTACTGAGATATAATTGACCGAATTGTAAAATATGGAAAATATATGTTGTCATGACTCCACATATGTACATACCAGGAAAGGACTCCTCCCTTCTAGTTAATTAACACATCTATCACCTCATGTATCTGTCTTCCGTGTGTGTATGTGAGAGAACACTGAAGGTCCACTCTCTCAGCAAGTTTCAATTATACAACACAGTGGTATGGACTATAGTCACCCTGTGACACTGATAACCTCAGTTATCTTGTAACAGAAAGTTGGTATCCTTTTACCAACCTCTCCTATTTCCTCCAGGCCCTGACAACTACTCTTCTCTGCTTCTGTGAGTACGCCTTTTTACTTAGATTCCACATATCAGTAATAATTAAGATACTATCAGTATAAGCCATGTAATAGCCCCAATTAAAGTTGTAAGACCTGCTTTAAAATTTTATTTAAAAATTTAAAAATTTAATTCTTTAAAAAATAGTAGTATAACTTAATTCTGCCTTAAGACATTCTCATTTTTACATTTTAATGTAGCCAATTAATTAGGGTCATCTAATGCATTAAAGTCTTTTTTAAAAAATTGATTTATATAATAACAAGTAAAACCATTATATGCATGACCTAAAGTTATCTTTAATTTCTACAAGGGTAAATCATTTGAAATTGCTATTTTTCTATGCTGAAAATTGTTTGATATTAGTATATTTCAAATGGTTCAGTTACTACTCTATTTATGGAATAATTTATATGAAATTTATTTTAAGAATATGAAATTTATTTTAAGAATGACTTCCAGTAACATGAGCCAGAAGTATCACATACACATGACTGAAGCATCGCACAAGGGAATGGCAAATACCTTCAGAAGTTTATATTACAGAGTTCTAATCTCCTACTAATAAGAATGTTAGATCGGAATGTCAATTGAAATGAAAAAGAAGAGAGACTGACTTGTTCATTTCCTATTATGCCAGGCAACATAAACAATCTAAGAATCAAACATCATTAAGTTTATTATACTAATGAGGACACAACTTCAGGGGTATGAGACATCTATCTGTGGTGACACAATTATTTAACTGTGCCTGACTCCAACGCCGTGTATTTTCCCAAAGACACATTTTCTTGAGAGTGGTGACTTCGTAGCCAAGTTTAAAGGTGATGCTTTATTCGTAACACGAGTTTACTGGCCCCACAATTGTAAACTGCTTCTTTTCTTTAAACTTTACATCAGTTTCAGTCACTTCTCTTGGCACTTACTTGAGGAAAGAATGCCATCAATAAATTCTTGTCGGGTTATTTTCCCATCCTGATCTTTATCAATTCTCCTGAAAAAGTCCATCACTCGAGATTTCTTGTGATTCATCCATCGCATGTATTTTTTGCGCCAGATATCAAAATCAAAGTTAGCAAATTCCCTCAGCTGCAAAGGGAAAAATATTTTGTTTGAGTTAATGCTGGGTTATATGAACAAAGTTAGTTTTAATGAGCCTCTAGATAATATAGATATCTTTGCATGGGGTAAACTTGCAAAGGGGAAATTAGGAAAAGATTTCCTGTAAAGTTTACTTCATTACTGTCATTGTGGTCACTCTGGTTTTTCTTTATAAATATAGGAAAAAATTTAACTCACCCCCCAAAAGTCAAACCGAACATTTCTGATAGTACCAAAATCACAAAGGTGGTGGTGCACCCTAAGGTAACACCACTAGTAAGCTCCCTGCCCACTGGGTAGCAGTCCTCTGCCATCTGCCCCTGACTCCCCAGGACTTCCTGCAAGTTCCCAATTTCACAATCTGAAACGCTAAATCTCTGCTCAAAGAACATATATAATGAAGCTATCTGAATTATAAATGGTTATATTTGCCAATTAGTGCCACCAAGCAAACACATGTGATGCTAGATCTTTTCTTGACTTAGCTTCTGATTACGTTGAAATGCATTCACTTTTTTTACTTTCTTGCGTCCCTAAATCCCAGTTCTACTGATCAGAGGTTTTTTCCCCACAAGAAAATGCACAGACCTGTAGTATTAATTTTAGAAGCAAAATATGCACTCAAATAGCAAGGGTTTGCTTAAGTATTATCAGGAAAGTTGAAAAGGTCAAGACTTTGGCAATGTGAAATGGTAGAAAGGGCAAATGGTAATATGCTGCTGAATATATGTGCGAGTGTTCTCACCTCTTCTAGCCTGTCCAAGGCATCGTTAAGCTTCCTCCTCCTTTCCAATGCAAGGAGCCAGACCTGCTGCCACTTGCTCATCAGTAAGTTGGCCCTGGGATTCTTGGTTTCGATTTGTGTCTGTGACCCAGACGGATACAAGCTGGACGCTGGGAAGCGCTTTCCTGTCAAAATATAACTTGAGTTAGGCTGGCAGTTTCCAGGCTTCGGAAATCAACTTCATTACTGGGTGTTGCAAACAGAATTGCCCTATGTAGATGATACCTAATATCAAGGTGCAAATCTCTTTTACATATTAAGGATCACATACTCTTCACATAAATTAGAGAAACATACCTTGACAGGTGCATTTAAATACTGGAAAGCTCTCTCAATAAATGTATGCTTAAAACATTTTTCTAGCTTAAAATGCATGCCATTTCAATGAGAATAAAGTCTATTGTGATCCTCCTCTTTGTTAAGGTGTGATAAAAGAGCTCTCCCAGGGTAGTAAGAGTAGCTTAGAATTATTACAGAAACCCTTCTCAGTGTGCAAGGCTGAAAGTTGGACCAGTGAAGTTAGGTGAGGGCAAGAGACACTGGGCATTCATTCCAGTCAAATACGGAAAATGGACTTGGGTGAAAGCTAGGATCCTACACACACATCCACACAGTCTCACACCACAACATACTGTTTTTCTAATGCTTTCTAAAACTTTACACACCAATTTTCTCAGAAATTACTGGCCCTTAGGTCATGTAGGAAGTTACATCCAGCTGAGATTTGCTGGGAATTTCTAACTCACGCACAGCTCTACATATATTAGAATATCGATAGCTAATATTTATTGAGCATTTAACAACATGCCAGAAAGGATGCTAAGCACTTCATGTATATTAGCTCATTTATTCCTCACCTTAGACCAATGAAGTTATAATTATCCCCTTTTACAGAGGAGAAAACTGAGGCTCAGAGTGAGACAGGGAGAGATAAGAGCGTGAGAGTGAGGAAGATTAGAGAGAAACAAAGAAAGAGAGAGAATTTCAGTAATTTGTCCCAGGTTACATTTCCCAGTTGGTGAGTGGTGAGGACAGCCAAGGAGGCTACCTCTGGAGTTCTTAAATGCTTTGTTACTTTGCCTGCCTCCTTATGAAATACAGTAACTACAATAGATTAGAAACCATTTTTAAAATTATGGCAGCATTCAGAAATATACAAAATGTATGATATTAATTGTGCTTCTTTTAAATCTTCTCCAAGCTGGCCATTATTACTTTTTTAAAGATTTTATTCATTATTTGTAGAGAGAGGGGAAGGGAAGGAGGAAGAAAGGGAGAGAAACATCAATGTATGGTTGCCTCCAGCTGGGGACCTGGCTGGAGAGCTGGCCTGCAATCTGGGTATATGCCCTGACCGGGAATCAAACCAGTGACACTTGGGTTCACAGGCCAGGGCTCAATTCACTGAGTCACACCAGCCAGGACATTATTATTATTATTATTATTATTATTATTATTTTAATTTCACTTCAGTGGGTAAAGTCATGTGAACCTGGGCAAAATCTATCAGATTGCTGGTCACTACTAAACAGTTAAGTCATGAACTTTACTCAGGTCATGGCCATTTCTGGTACATTCCCTTCTAGGGTTATTTATATGCTAGATGAAAACAGACAATTCAAAGGGGCTTTGAATTGTTCTTGATGCAAATTTTTCAATTTCTTCTGGCCAACTGAAAAGATATACTTCAAGCTAATCAACTTACATATGTGACCTGGACATATCTTTTTCTTTATTTTTAAATAAGTTGCTATAAAACTTGAGTTTATGTGATCTTTCAAGAAAACTTTTATGATAGAGAGCTCATGCAGAATCTCCAATGGCTCCAAAATGTCCAACAATAAATAAAAATATAAGGAAACCAACTTCCTTGCTTAACCATCTTCATTTTAAAGAAACGGTTCTCTGCTTACTTCCTGCCCTTCCCTTATCCAGGACTGGAATATGGGACTGTAATGAGGAAGGATCAGCAGTTCTCCTCTTGTAGGTCTTGGTGACTTTATCCACATCAGGTTGTTTTCGGGTCATTTCTTCCATGAAGGTCTGAAATGAAAAGAAATTGTATCAATTAATACAACTATACCAGAGAAAGCCACCTGCAAAATGAGCTACAAACAAAAGGATTAAAAAAAAAAAAAAAAAAAAGACCACACTATTATTTCTGAAAAACAAATAAACCATCATGTTTTATGTTTAGGAAGGAAAATTTAAACCATCATAACAGAGCAATTACTCATTTCTAAAGAATACAGAATGTTACAGCTGATAAGTAATCACAGCATTGCAAAGGTAATTGGTTTTCATTGGAACACCACACCTGGGCGCAGCTGTATGACTAACATAACCTGCCTGTGCACCAGCCAGGGGCAGGTGTCCAGGCTCTTCCTCAAGGATCTGAAAGTGAACATTTGTCTGCAAAGAAACCAGTTAACTGGGGTGGTCCCTAAGACTCCTTTGTGGCACATTTCACGTACAAAAATGAAAATGTTTAAGATGGCTGTGATATACAGTGACAAAAAGGATCCACAATAAATGTGGATATATTTAAAATATTTTTGTCAACGAATATTCTTTGCCAAGGTTAAAGTTTATATTTAAAAGGTTTGCCTATCTTGACATTTCTTATCTCCTTAGGCTTATTAGCATTGTTAGCTATATTACTGATTTTGCACATATATTATGATTATATGTATTCCTATATCCGGACTATTTGGCAAAGGCAGAGATTGTGGTGAAAGGTGATGGGGAAAGGAGGAGGCAGGTGAAAGTGAAAAGTGACACATTTCTGGAATATTTTTCACACTAGAGAACTCTGCTCATTTGAACACCTCAGATCTCAGAGAACAGGGCCAGGGACACTGCAGGGCCACTGCAGGTATCAGTATCTTCTATTTTTATTAAAATGTTAGCATTTAACCAACCGAGCTGACACACTGTTTCCCTCTGTAAATGTAAATTAAACAAGTCAACCAATGCGAGTTGGTGTGCTGCCCACCATTTCAATGTTTAAAACAGGCAAGAGAAACAGGAGAGAGAGTCTTTGATCAAAATGATATAGCTACGTACTTGGAGGGCTGAGGGCCATCTCGGGAGATGATTAGCAGGAAACAGCAGGAAAGGCAAACTTGGAGCAATGAAACAAGGGAGGGTGAGATCGCCCAGCCAGAGAGCAGCTGCAGGGAGAAGCGAGCTGAGGATAAAAGGTAAGGGCAGCTGCCACTTAGAAAGTTGGAGAGGCGGGGTGGCAACCATCTGAGACAGTGCCAGGCAGTGTAACTTCACAGAGGCCGAAAAGGAAAGAGTTTGGGGATGATAACAGTGAAAGAGGAAAGACCATCAAAATTCAGTAATTGTGAAGAGAAGTGTTAAGGCAGTGGTGGAATCAGAAACCCAGCAGGGAGGAGTTGGAGGAGTGCACGGGAGCAAGGGAAAATAAAAGCACAAAGCAATCTTTTGAGCACTAGAGCCGTGCCAGAAAGAAACTACCTGAGAAGACCAAGGTTAAAAATGATATTCATTTTACCTGGTGCTCTGCAATGAGGGCTTTCACCTCTTCGATTTCCTGGGGGATGGCCTCCTTGTCCTTCTCAGTAAGCGTAGTTTCAGCCCACTGCAGCCACGTCAGCAAGGCTTCCAACAGCTCCTGTTTAGCGATGAGCCCAGCCAGGGCACTGGCCAGTCTCTGCTGGTGCTGCTTCGCCCAGGCCAGCACCTGTGTGAGAAACAGAACTGTCTCTTCATTTCTGCCATCTTGGTAAGTAATTTCACTAAGGTAAAAGACACAAAATGTAAATGTAAATTAAGATCATCTCAGGCTAGAAGTCTTTCTAGATGCCATCAGGGGTGCCAGGACCCGCTTGCAGGGAACAGGGCAGCCCCCTGTGATGAACATCACCTTCAGACAATCGCCCAGCCTCCCTTTTGCTTTCTAACTTACATTCGAATGTGAATTCTCCGAAGGATCAAGTTCGCTAGCTCCAAGTAGAACAGAGCAGAAATAAAAATAGCTAAGATCTTAAATACAGAATTAATTCATGTATGCAATTCATTCCAAAAACATATATTCTACTACAGAGAAATCCTACTCAACTGCTGGATTACTCCACAGACAGACACAATGTGGAAGCGAGGCAGAAAGTATCCAGTGAAGCCACGTATTTGCCTTTTCACGTTTCAGGGACATGGCTGCAAAGTTCCTTCCATTAAAGAAAAGTGGACTGCCCTGGTTTGGGGGGATCGTCAGTGAAACATCGTCCCATAAACTGGAAGGTCATGGGTGGGTACATACCTAAACTGCAAGGCAGCCGATTCATGTTTCTCTCACATCGATTTTTCTCTCCTTTGCCCTTACCCATCCCTTCCCCTCTAAAAATCAATAGCATGTCCTCCAGTTAAGATTTTTAAAACATCTTTAAGGAAGGAAGGAAGAGGGGAAGGAGGGAGAGAAGGACGATAGAAAGGAAGGAAAGAGGGAAGGGAGGAAGGAGGAGGAAAAGGACAAAGGAAGGAAGGGAAGAAGACAAGTGGACTTCCGAGACAGGTGACATTCACAGGAAGGGTATTTTAAAGAGCATTTCTCTCTGCAGAGAAATACTGCCTCATATTCCCACGCCTCAGTGCATCTCATTGCTGAAGTTCCCACACCACGGACTGTCTGGGCTATTGCTGCCCATGATCTGAGCCGCACTGACCTCCTCAAACCTGGCCCGGATGATGGTGATCCAGTGCTTGATGGTGGTGACGGAGTCGGGGTGGCAGATGGCCAGAACTGCATCCCCCATGCTGGTAGCTTTATTGAGTGCAGCTCGTTTTTCTTCCAGTTTCTTCATGAATTCCTACAGCAGAAATGAAGAGTTCAATTAGTCATTGGCACTGGCTAAAAACAAAATTCTGGTGGCATTCATTTGACCGTCGGAGTTAAACAAACAAACAAGAAGTTCAACCAATTTATTCTCCACTAATTAGGGAATTAAGGGAGGAGAAGGCCCCCAAATAGGACATAAAAGTAGCCCTGGCTGGTAGCAGTGGATAAGGCGCCGGCCTGGGAACCCAAAGGTCACAGGTTCAATTCCCCAGCCAGGGCACATAACCAGGTTGCAAACCAGGTCTCCAGTCAGGTCTGTGGCTGGAGGCAGGTGAAAAGCAACCATACATTGATGTCTCTCTCCCTCTCTGCCTCTCTCCCTTCCCTTCTTTCTAAAAAATAATGAAATAAAATCTTTAAAAAAAAAAAAGTACTCCCTAATATGTATTTTTAAAAATTATAGGACAGCATCCCATGCTTTACAAAATACATTAGACAAGAAATACTCTCTCCTAACTTTTTATAATTATATTATTACCGGAGACTAGGATTGGGAGAGACAGTAATCTCAGAGATAAAAATAATACTGGTTGAAACAAAAAAGAAAACATCTAACAAATAAGATAAGGAGGTTAGTATTTAAAATAGCATTACCTGTGTCAGGAAAGGTAGGAATATGTACCAAAGAACGTGCCAAGGGAAGAGGGAAGGCTGAGCAAGGCAATACGGAAGGCAGAGGATGTGGGAGAGATGGCACAGGTGTCCAGCCAGGAAGGAGTCAAGAAGGCTGGAGGCAGTGGGCCGGACAGCAAGCTGGCTGTGTGAAAACTGTACCTCTCACTCAAGGGCTAATAAGAGCCACTCTCTGCCCAGCAGGATGGATAAGCCTCAGAAGGTTCAGGACCTTTACCTCAAAACAGGTGATATGCTCCCAAAACCACACGCTGAATAAATTTCAAGCATCTATAGAAACCCCACTCTCTCTGGACCCCTCAGTAAGAAGGGTTCCTTGATCACACATACTGTCAAGGGGTAACGGAGGCTGCAAACACAGCTGACACTCATGCCCTAGGACCAGGGGTGATCACCTGACACCAGCTGTTTACTCCAGAGTGTAGTGACCTTTTGAACCTCTGTGAAGCAGCTCAGTTGTATACTTGAGGATTCTGCTATGCTAACATAATTTCTTTGCATACTTATCTACTAGATTTTAAGGTCCACAAGATCAAAAGACTGTGTCTTATTCAATATTGTGTCTTTGTGTTAGAATAAATGATTGTCAACCTTTTATTTACACATTTTTACTGCTGTGGAATCAAGGTTCAGTTAAGAATATACTCCACTAACGTGACCAACGTTTTTAAGTGTCATGACCTACCTCTAAAAGTATTATTACTTCCCCCAATAAATGAAAGAAAAGAAAAAACTTTACTAGGAAGAGAAATCCAGAGGTTAACAAAAGCTGTCCTTTCCAGAGGACAGCTGATCTGATCATGCACTTTTAATCCCTCCCACACCTGGAGGAGCCCAGGTGACAGCTGGGACAGACTGCCAACTCCTGCTGTGCTCTGCCGTCTACCAGTGTTGCCTGAGAGCTACCTTCTATAGCTTGTGCTTACATGGGAACGCTTGTCATTTTTAGAAACTGAAATATGCTGAGCACTCTCTAGTCCTGGGGCTGATAGATGAGATGAAATAATCTGGGGTTTTTGTGTTGTTGTTCTTTTTTCCTAGTGGTGAATGTGTGAAGTAGTTGAAAAAGAATGAATAATGTTACTGTGAAATATTAATACTAAGAAGCCCTTTATAAAATTATGTTATTTAAATAGCTTATGCTATTTTTAAAAATGTAAAGACAATTATAGTTAAGTTGTCACTTAACATTGTTGACAGGTTCTGTGACTTGAAGTGAAATGACCCAATGAAACCAATTTTATCATAGGCTAATTGATACAAACAAAATAAATGTTAGGCTCCTACAGCAGCTCATCAATATAACAAAATGATGTTACTGGAGGACCTGCTATTTTTGTGGAAACCACAACCTCTGCTCTGGATACTCGCCTCCTGAAGATTCTAGGGGTTTCCTGGTCCTGCTGTGGGGGTGGCGAGACCACAAGTGGACTCATTCCTGTAGGGGGATAGATATGAACCCTGTGCTGTGGGGGGCTCCTCTGAGACTCAAGTCTGAGTAGGTCAGAGGACCTCAATGCTGGCTGCAAGTCAGCCTACAGCAACATAATATAACCTGGATTTTCAACATATCGAGCTGAATAAAATATTGACAACAAATTTGATGCAACTTTTCTACTCTTACATTCTAGCTTCAACTTTGCATGGTATAGGAAACATTTCATTCCTCCAGATAATGTCACACCAGATTACATCACTTTTCTTAATGACAAGGCAATATTTCATTGCTATAAGTTATACAACCCATCATTGAGAGAGCATTGCAATTAAACTATGAAGCCTCCATAGATGAGGTAATTCATGCTACACTGGAATTATTGATTTATTTCTAACTTGACCTTGAAAGACAAGGTTACTCAGTGGTTAAACAGATCCTTTAAAGTTAACAGGAATCCTTACATTAACACTCTATTGAGTGTTTGCACTGTAAATGCCTGATATTTAGAGTCAAAGCTTTAAAAAAAAAGTCTGTTAAGATCTATCTGAACCACTCTTTTTAGAATTTTGGTATTTCTATGCATTATTACCAGAAACATCTTGATCTGAAACTCAATGGCCAGATTTTTACTTAATCAATAGTATGCCTACTTATATAATTCAGTTATCAACTTATAATTTATACTACAGTTACCTCTCAAAAGAACTTAAGGTGGCTCTTGAGTAAAAACAGAATTGGCAGGGACTTAAAAATAAGATTTGAAGACCAATTATTCAATTACTTGCTTGTCTTGAAAGTCAAAGTGATTAATGTATAATTCTAATGGGATAATTATGCCAAACTGCTTAACAGGGAAGTCATATCTTTAAAGTGCACACAAAACTGGCAACAAAATTGACCAATTTTGGTTGGAAGCCAAATAACCCTAGAATAATCAATGAGCTTCCTAAAGCGAACTGCACATACCTATGTACAGGTGTATCAGGACATACCTACGCAAGCAGTGAGGACTCAGGTACATTATCAAATATACCATATCTTTAATATCAAATATACCATATCTTTAATTAGTTCTCGAGGAAAATATTCATGCAGTTGCGATTTGCAGTCATGAGTCCATTTTCTTTTCTTTGTTTGATTTTCTCATTTAGTCTTACTTAGGATTTAGGTAACTCACTTTATGCTGATCAATGAGCGTCCGAAGAGCATCCTCGTCATCTGGGAGAACGCCATGGAAACGCAGGGTTTGCTCCGCCTCAGCCAGCCACTCCAAGAGGGCGTGCACCACCGAGTGAAACTCCTCCGCCTAGAGACCCACACACACATGCACCCCAAACAACAGTGCCAAATATGATGGTTAGTAGAGTCTTCCTCTCAATAAAAAGTCTTACATTTAAATCGATTATGTGCATCATCCCCATGAAAAGCTAGCCCTGGCTGGTGTGGCACAGTTGGTAAGGCACCAGCCTGTGAAACCCAAAGGTTGCTGGTTCCATTCCCAGCCAGGGCACATAACCAGGTTGCAAGCCAGGTCTCCAGTCAGGTCTGTGGCTGGAGGCAAAGTGAAAGGCCTGCCTCCAGCTACATACATTGATGTTTTTCTCTTTTTCTTCCTCCCTCTGTTGCCCTCTGTAAAACTAATGAATAAAATCTTTGAAAAAATAAGATAAAGTTATACGGTGCTGCCTTTTACAAATGTAAAAAAGCATCTAATACATCCGAAGGCCTATATATATGAAGAATAACTCACCATTTTAACAATCTGAGTTTAGATGAATGACAACCCGTTATACATTCAAGCTGAAAATTACTCAAGCAGCACATTTATGTGAAGACTAGAAAACCTCACTCAGTAGTAATTTAAGTCCTTGTGGGGGAAGGACCAAGGCAATGATGCTATAAGAATTTCCTTCTCCATGGCTGTCCTGCTTGAGAAATGACAAGCTTCCCAGCTCTCCACGAAAGCAGTTTTGACTGAGGCTTCAGTACTGTCTCACTACACCCAGCCATAATTTACATGACTTTACCTGGCGCAGAGCTGCTTCTAAGCGTGTTTGCTTTGATACAGAGAGTGCGCACACTGTTTCCCAGCGTGTGCTTAACTCCTGCATCTGGACCTTGACCCAGGAGGAGTCGTCCCGGCTGCCTTCGATGAGCTCCCGGGCCGAGCGCTTGAGGGCCTGCACACTGCTGGTTCTCTTCCCCAACTCCTTCTGGAAGGCCTAAGATGACCATATTTTGATAGAAATTAATTTTTAATTATACAACCAAAACAGTAAAACTGAAATCATCACGTACAGATCTCTGAACCCTGCAAGTGACGGACCCGGTACAGACTGGTAGTTACAAACATCATGGAGATGTAAATACAGCACAGGGAGTACAGCCAATAACACTGTGACAACCAGGTATGTGTCAGGTGGAGTACAGCCAATAACACTGTGACAACCAGGTATGTGTTAGGTGGGTACTGGAAATATCAGGGGGAGCACTTTGTAAAGTACATGATTCTCTAACCACTATGCTGTACACCTGAAACTAATACAAAATAATATTGAATGTAAACTTCAGTTGAAAAATAAAATTTAAAGTCCTTTTAAAAGAAGGATAGTCTTGTATAAATTAGTTCTATCTTGTAACATTCTCCTGAGTGAACAACCCTATTTTTTAAAAGCACATTGGATTACAAAATTGGTTTTCTTCTTCCATTCAACAAAATAATGCATCAAATTCCTTTTATTCTTTGATTCAAAATGGTACATACCTCAGAACTTCTCAAATCGTTACCGAGTGCCAACTGTGTGTTAGCTACCAAACTTTTCTTAATTAGTAAACATATCTAAGAGACTCACAAATAACTAAGAAATCCTAAAGTGCTTCATGGATATCCTTGGATTTAATATCAAGAAATCTCAGAGGGAGTTAGCCCATACTCTTTCTTTTTTTTTTTTTCTATAACCCTTTCAACACAACTTTTGGCTAATAGAGATAATTATGTAAAATTAATTTTCAAATGTTGATGCAGAATAAAATGAAATGTATGCAACATTTAAGAATTTTATTTCATACTGTTTTATCATTCAGGACATATATATCCCCATAGTATTGAAAGGGATAACATGCCTTTATCTTTTATAGTATCCTGAGTACTAATAATCCATAATGTCAAATGTTAGTAGCTTCAATCATTGTCACCTTGGAGTAAAAGCTTTTTGTGCTTTTCTCCCATCTACGTCAGGTGAAATCTGATGTGCCAGGAGTTAAATTGGATTCTTTTGGCCACAGACTGAACCTAAGAAATGAGTCCAGGATTTTTTACTGATGATCCGAGAGTCTGTCTATGAACTAGATCTTTCAAATACCCAACTTTATGTACAGAATTAAATTACCTTATTTTTCTAAAAAAAAAAAATTCATCACAGATGTACAGTATATTACCAAGCACATTTTATACTGTGGCTATATCCATGGCTTTCTCTTTTGATACTCAGATCATTTATAAGAGAGAGCCCATCAAAATCAATCCAAAAATAGTATAATGAATTCTTTGCTGATTTTACCCTAATACTTTTAAATGAAATGTGCCCGCAGAGAGACACACGTATACACATGCATGCATGCACATACACGCACAGACCATACAGAATCTAAACATCCTATTTGTGATAGGACTAGTCCAATATTTCTGAGTAGACTTTCCAATGTACTTTGAATGCTTAAACTTCTTCTTGAGTCTTCCAATTGTATTAGTAATGCTGAATGATTAATTCATTCTTGATGACCTTTAATATATAAAAAACCTGGCAAGTGCCTAGGGGAGTAAATATTTAGACAGTGAGCTTACAAAAATGGTATTTATATAAAAAGGGACATTACACTAGTCATTACTCATTGAATGAATGCCAGGGAATAGAAAAGTTTATATTAATCATGCATAAAATATTTGTTTTAATATAAGAAAAGCAACATAATTTTTAAAATTTTAATTTGTGCAGGACTGATTATCATGTTCTTTGTGTACTCTTTTATTTTATACTATTCAAAAATAACAAACTCTCCTTTACTGATATAATGCAATAATAGAACCAGAAAAGGGGAACTAAATATGCAAAAGGACCAACAATGTAAAAGAGAACAAGCAAGATTAAAATAGTATAACCAGGAAGTATAAAGAGAACATTTTTAAAAGTGACGGGAGGAGAGGGGAGAGGAGAACAATGGTGAAAAGAAGGGGAAGGGTCTGGTCAAAGAACATGGTGTGAATGATCCACAGACTTGGACAAGTGTGGGAATTGACTGTCAAGGGGGATGGGTGGGGAAGGGCAAAGGGGGAAAATTGAGACAACTTTATTAGAATAGGGTAATAATAAACAAGATTTAATAAAATAAAATAGAGAATGTTTTAAAATAAAATATGTTCTTATAAGGGCAAGTACAGCATGAAGTCTAGTACGGTGATGTAAGATATCTATAAAATTAACTCATAAAACCATTCTATATAGAACTGGGCCTCATGTTGTTTTTAAAGCTAAGTTGTAATACTGCATTTGATCATAATTTTAGGACTACACACTCAATAACAGCTGGAGGTCTCAAATATGATCTTTGATTTGCACAAAAGTTTAACATACATATCAGGAGATTGCAAGAAAACCAATTTTCTTGAAATAACAATCAAATCCCTCATAGCATATACTGTTGTCTCATAAATTGCTGTAGATCAAGGGTCCAGGTTAAAACAGTTGAAAAAAAAAGAAAAAGAAAAGCAGCTGATCATGACCCTCATAGATCATGTCACAAATCTATCCACTTATGTAATGACTGAGTTCCAGGTCACTGAATGAATGATTTTAAATTATATTACATAATTATTTAAATGAATAAAAAGGTAGTAAAACTTTCTTGAAACATGGTTTAAAGTAAAGTGAGAATAAACTCATTTTCCAAGCTCTTGAAAATTAAAACACAAAAGTATCTCATTGATATGAAAATAGCTTTCTACATCTTTTTTAAAGTTGGCTTCCTGATTCTGCTCAAATGTATATACATTTCAATATTAAAGGTTTATGTAGAATAAGCTATGGTTTCTAAGATTTCAAAAAGCTAAATGGTCATAGTTTCTTTTATACTCAGAATAATCAAATGAGATGAATAAAATGTCCCAGGTAAACAATACCTTGTGACTATCGATCAGATTCATCACCAGATCAATGTCTCCATGGACAGGCTGGTCTTCTGCCAGCTGGGGTTCAACTCTGTATAACCAATCAATGAGGGCCTGCAGGGCATCTGTGAATTGTCCGGAAAATAACAGAGCTTCCTCCAATTTGTTTTGTCTGGGGAGAGGGGAGGGAGGAAAAATCCATCTGAGCAACAAATAAGCCAGCTTCTGCAACCTAATAGATAAAATTCATTTATGAAGTTTGAGCTGTACTCAGGAGACAAAAACAATTATGTTGGTGTTCACTGATGTTTTTGTGCTTTCCTTAGAAGATGACAGCACTGTTCTCACATTTTCTCTTTTATTCCTTAAACACATGGCATTTGTTCCAGAAAAATTCCCCCATCATGACCTCTGGAAACCACAGACCCTTTCATTTCTTCATTAAAATATGTCTTTTTAACTAAAAATAATTTTTAAATTTATGTTTTTAAATTATCTATCATACAGTAAAACTGAGGTTTTGGGGTATACAGTTCTATGAATTTTAACCCATCTATAGATAGATTCAAGCAACTGTCATCATAACCAAAATACAGAACAGTTCCGTTATCCCCTAGAACATCTCCCTTGGGCTGTCTCCTTACAGTCACTACCTGTCCCTAACTCTTAGCCCCGGCATTTACACATCTGTCAGCCATCACTGATCTTTGGTGTTTTCAAGAATGTCATGTAAAAGAAAAGAAATAATTTATCTGACTATATGACGTAAAAAGCATGACCTTTCAAATTCGGAGATTTTAAAACTTAACACACACACACACAAAGTTACTGTGAAGTTCTCTAAAGTGGAATATAATGTTCCAATTACTCTTGACAAAGGTAGCTGAATGAAGAATCAAAAACTTTGAAAACATTTCTAAGATACTTGAACTCTTTCATACTATTATTTTTTCTTAAATAGTTTAAGAAGTTGGAACACAAGGCTTAGGCTTTGGCAGGTAAAGTATAATGAGAAAGCTGGAGCTAGAAATGGGTGGAAGGGAATTGGAGGGGGACACAGGGGTCAGGTCAGCAGACACTGCACAGTAAGAGGCTTTCTTTTAGTTCACACCAGTATCAAGTCCCTAAAGGGTATGAAGCAGGAGACCAACAAGCTTTATTTACATTTTAAAAAGGCCACCCAAGTAGTTATGTAGAAAATGGATTAAGGAGGACAATAGCAGGCCCCAGGGAGACCTTTTGGAGGACAGCTGCTGTAGTCAGGGGTGAGATAGCAGAAGCTTGGAGAATGTTCTCACTTTTGAGTGAATTGAGGAGTTAAAAATAAATAACAATGAACAGCAAAGCCTTCTTGGTGCAGGAACTGTGAGGGGCTACAAAGGACAACCAGAAGTTCCCCAGGCAAAGTATACACTTAAGATTCCTAAGAAGTCCCTGCAAAGCACAGCTCTTGTGCCTGAAAGAGGCCCACAAGCAACCAAATTGCTTTGAAGAACATGTTACCTCTCCACAGATTTTCCACAGATAGTATCCCATTTGTCTCTGAGTTCACTCAGCATGTCATCCAGTTTCAGGTTGTCATCGGCCAGGGAGGTTTTCTCCTTCAGAGAACGTCCAGTCCTGTTGGTGGTGTCGTACACAGAATGCTTGGCTCCAAGTGACTTCTGGAACTCCTGTATAGCCAATAAGACAATGATGTGCATGTATACTTGGGACAAATAAACAAATACATAAGATATTAAAAGAGGGATTTCTAATAAATGGGGTCTAACTATCAGAAGACAAATAGTGGAGAGAGAGAGTGTAGTGCTGAACTCTATGCAGGAACACAAGATAGAAAAGAATCATTAGGCCTTGGCTGGTGGCTCAGTGGATAGGCACTGACTGGCCTGCAAATCCAAAGGTCACTCACTGGTTAGGTTCCCAGCCAGGGCACATAACCAGGTTGCACATAACCAGGTCCGTAGCTGGAGATAGGTGAAAGGCAAGAGGCAACCATACATTGATGTTTCTCTCCCTCTCTGACTCTCTCTAAAGACAGTAAATAAAACCTTTAAAAATAAAAATGAGAACCTATTAATTTTCAAATTGAAGGTTTTATTTCCTTAGAAGCCAGGTGTCTCCAAGAGCACCTGCTATTTATTATCAAGAAAATGTTTTCAAAACCAAACAAATCTCAAATCTTTTGTATCTATAAACCACAAACAGCATGCTAGTTATGATAAGATGGAATTACTAATAAACTATTGACAACCCCAGGGTTTAGGTAGGAAAATGTAGTTAACATTCTACGAGTAACCACAAACCCAATAAGGGCACAGAGTAACTAAGTAATGTAAACATTTACTACAATTTTTTTGGTCAGATTTATTGTCACACATTTTTTTAAAAACTATTTTATTTATTACCTTCAGAGAGAGGAGAAGGGAGAGAGGCAGAGAGGAAAAGAAACATCGACATATGGTTGCCTTTCACCGACCTGGCTGGAGACCTGGCTTGCTATCTGGTTATGTGCCCTGGCTGGGGACTCGAACCAGCAACCCTTGGGTTCCCAGGCCAGCACTTTATCAACTGTGCCATCAACCAGGGCTGTCACACATTTTTTGATAGTCACAATAACGTTACATGGAATTTTATCTGTGGATTAGGATGAGGGACAAATAAGAACCACATCTCTAGATCTTAATGATTGGACCTACTAGTCATTCTATTCACACCACTCAGGTGGCCTGCCCTCTTCTCCCCACCCTATAATGACCTACTGAAGTTTCAAAAGATCTACAGATTACTCGTCTAAGTACCAAATGACATATTGATAACATGACGGCTATGCTTTGTTACTTTTTACATCATTAATCTTCATGTTTATGTGTGTATGTGTGGGAGGGGTGAATTCTATTCTTTCTACACAACTCAATTATAAGCCTTTCTGGAGCAGGGATATTATCTTTGTAGGTCTCTTATTATCAGGTTATATTTTCTGTGTGTTTTATAAGTATGTAATAGAAAGAGATCACTGCTATTGCATATACAATAAAATCCCAGGGATGAGAAGAAAAGCAAAGTCAACTTAATAGTCAGTTTATACACTCAAAAATAAAAATGGAAACATTAAACATTAATATAGTGATCCTCAATCTTGGAAGGACATTAGTTAGAATCGTTCCAGACAGTAAAAGGCTATGCAAATGTATAATTTTCCAAAATAACCTCAGTTACAATTACCTAATAAGTTTTTATTGCCTTTAAAAGCAAGACACTTTAAGTGTCTTATAATGACTAAGATACTTATTTTGTCTTGTAATAGGAGGCAACCACATCTGGAAATTTTTTAGCAATGAACACCATTACAATATCACACTATTTTTGCAGTTCGTTTTCTGTAGATACTTTTTTCCTGTTATTCTAAACAGGATGTAAGTTGTATAATCATAGTATTGGCAGATATTCTTCACATAGCAGATACATAATAAATGTTATAGCTGAATACAGAGTAGGTTAAAACTTTTTAAAGACAAAAGATACCAAAATAATGAACAGACAGGACTTCTTTTAAAGCTGGCTGAATGTATTGTGTATGTTTATCTCAGAGAAACGGTGACTATGGCAATAAGTCGCACTAGGGAAAACTTAGTCTAACAGGGATCTATGCATATTCTTATTACTAGGATTTTCACATTTAACTATTCAATATATTAGACCTGGCTGGTGGCTCAGTGGATAGGCAATGGCCTGCAAATCCAAAGGTCACTGGTTCAATTCCCCAGCCAGGACACATAACCAGCTTGCAAGCCAGGTCTCCAGCCAGGTCTCCAACCAGGTCCGTAGCTGGAGTCAGGTGAAAGGCAACTATACATTCATGTCTGTCTGCCTCTCTACCTCTCTCCCTTCCCCTCTCTCTGCAAATAATTAATAAAAAATATATTTTTTTAAATTTAAATAAATATTCAATATACTTTCATAAGACTACATGATACCTATAATCAAGTTCAAATAAGACAGTCTATATTGAGAAATAGTCATTTTTCCATCGGAGGGAAGAAGGCAGGTGCTGTTCACTATCCCAGTGCTGCCAACATCAGACGTGGCAGAGCTCGGGGACCCGGGTAGAACAAGCCACGTGTAAGCCCTAATCTAGGCAAAATCGGATTCTCAATATGTTTGTTTCCATCATCCTAGCACCATGACCCTCTAGTTTGTTAGACTCACCAATGGAAGCCACCAACCTATGTGAAGATGATGACAGTAATTTCCTGATGATAACCTTACATGGCCCCAGTTTTTTCCATCCCTTTATAAATTATCATCATCTTTCAAGCAATGATTTATATGTAGATGCCTAAAACTGTAAAACTGTTTGCAGGAACTACTCTCCTTTACCCACATCCTCACCCTAAGTGCTGATGATCAAACAGAGTTACAGAGAAACCCAAATTCCACAGATTTGAGGAGAATGGGGAAATGTTCTTTGAATGCCATGTAGTAGGAATAGAAGAGGTAGAAAATATAAAACGTGATGTTTCTACATCTTCTAATCCATACAAGGAACCACTGACTATGGGTTGTTGAGGGTGAGGATGGAATTTCATATACCCACATACACACAATAAAATGCCAATTTAGGTAGAAGAAACCAATTTTACTCAATGTACTGTTAAAAAGAATATACATTTAAATTAAGAAATATATAATATAAGACTTTTTACTATAGAATTATCTTCTGCATGGCCTATGAAAGAAAGCAAAAGATAAGACAATTGTTAACAATTGAATTGCTGGTGTTTGAACTTCTCTAAACCCTTCATGTGTGGTTTTCTGGGGGAGGTTCTTTTCTTTCTTTCTTTTTCTTTTTTTTAATTCATTATTTTCTAGAGAGAAGAAGAGCGAGGGAGGAAGAAAGGGAGAGAAATGGAGAGAAATGGAGAGAAATGGAGAGAAATGGAGAGAAATGGAGAGAAACGTCAACGTACGGTTGCCTGTCACCTGCCTCCAGCTATGGACCTGGCTTGCAACCTGGTTAAATGTCCTGACTAGGAATCGAACCAGAGACCTTTGGGTTCACAGGCTGGCACCAATCTACTGAGCCACCAGCCAGGATCCTTTATGTGTTTTAGATTGTAAAAGACTTACAGTTTTGATTTTGTCTGTTTTATCAATTAACTCTGGATCATATGGAATGGTCCCTGAAGAGTGAAGATACCCATGCCACTTGAGCAATGTGAAGGGCAACTGATTTTAAATTTCATGTAGTTCATGTTGATCAACCTATCTTTCCTCAGGTGATGAATAAATACACAAATCAGAATTTAAAAGTGATACTGAAGTATAAAGACACAATATGCTTTTCTTAATTTTAGACCCACCTTATGCTGTGCAAGTTGTGTTTTTATTTTGTCTGGGTCATTGGCGATTTCCAGTTCAGAATCCAAAGACTTTTCTGACTCTTCTAGCCACTCCATAAGTTTACTCCAAGCTTCATGGAACTGTAAAGAAATTCACATTTTACCCAGAAAATCTAATATTTATTTAAAATAGAAATTAATGTTAATGAAGTGTTGAAATTATTAATTCAACATTTGCCTTAAAGAATAAAAAAGCAGTAGCATCATCAGCAGATTACAAATTTTGTGGTTAACACTTGGCTTCCATGGTCCTGTCCCATGGTCACTTCAGTACATTTTATTGAAGCACTTAAAGTTGAATAAAAATGGAAATGTTAGAGGGCATCAGAGAGAACTCTTTCTTTTGTTTAATAATTACCATCAACTCAGAAAACTGCTTCCTGGTCTCTTGACAGATCTGGGTTTATTTTGATGGTGTTTAATTCTTATGTTAAGAAAAGGGACAGAGGATAAAGTTTGTAAAATGGCTTCATAAAGTGACAACAAGAAGAGGTAACTTTGTTCTTCTTTAATACAAAGGTTGGTTAACATCTTTATTGTTGCTATCAATATCATTGAATTAATGCCTGTGCCTCACATATTGGTTTAATATGTAAGAGCACCCACAACACTGGAGTTCTAAACAAAATACAATTCTCTCTGTCATCTACAATCTTGAAAAAGTCTGCTACAAATATTTCATTTCACCCACATTTTGTTTATTATTGAGAACTAGTGGGTACTAGTTCTGGAGACCAAATTGTGAAAATGGTTATACATTATTTCCTATAATAAACTTTAGTGAACAGATACATAGCAAAGAGTTAAGTAACCAAAATAAAATGTGTTTTATATCAAAACACATTAACAACAAAATAACAAAAAGGCGCTTCACAAAAACAGCACAATAAAAGCATGAATCCCAGAGCCACAAGGGGCCACTGGATACCCTCTCACGGTAAGCCTGCTCTCCTTGCATGCCCTTCCCACAACTCTAACCCATTTAAATATGAAAACAAGGAGGTCAGAGTAGGCAC
The DNA here is from genome assembly GCA_004026585.1 of Noctilio leporinus. Taxonomy (NCBI): domain Eukaryota; kingdom Metazoa; phylum Chordata; class Mammalia; order Chiroptera; family Noctilionidae; genus Noctilio; species Noctilio leporinus. The sequence goes on from PVIW01004870.1 coordinate 63,083, forward strand.
ATACATTGTCAAAGTCAGACAACTATGGTCAACATCTAAGTGAAAAACAGATATTAGAACAGAAACAAATAAAAATACAACTAGCCACAGTACCGGGTCATCTTACTACAAATAACATTGGCTGGAACAAACAGATGGTAAGGTTAATGGTTTAGGCACACAGGTCTTAAGACTGATCCTACTTACACAACTATTGTTAAGTAACACAAATAGAAGAAATGCTATATGTTCCACTGAGACCAGTAGAAAACTCTTATAAACAAAGTGAGAAGGTAAAACTGATTAAATGGAGAAGGGAGAAAAAGGGTGGGCAACTGGCTTTCCTGGCAGCCCAGAGATTTTTATGAGCTGGATGCTCATAACTCATAAAAGCCGGTGCTGCAAATGATGCTTATATATGTGGAGAGAAAAATGCTAGGCTTAGCATTGACACTGTCTTACAAAATCATTAGAGACCTGTTCCATTCCAGAAGCTCACTTCTAACACTGTATATATCCTACCTCCCACTCAAAATGGGATATAGGGCATGTAATCCTGTAACAGTGCAATCTGTCATTTCTAAAGACTTTAAAAACTTACATTGGTAACTTTAAACACTGAAACACTAGACTGCCATGACATCTTTTGCATCACTCAACTGAGCCTAGCTCCCCAAAACAACACAGCCAGCACCAGTGATGACAACTGCAACTGAATGGGACAGAGTGAGTCATAAAATTCAACCTCAATATGACACTTTCCAGTTTCTAATAAAAATCAAAGATATATGCCAAGCAAGGTGGGTGCATCTTTCTTTTTCCTAGAGAAGAGAGACACATAATTTTATTTCTTCTCTATGTTGAGTCTAGAATAGAATATTAATGACAGGTGAAGAAAGTAAGGCAAGTCCCTGTGTTTCTAGACTTAAAAAAGATTAAAAAGCAGCCCCAAAAGATTCACATAACTGAAAAGTGGGATGGAGCAATTAGAAGAGAAATAAAGGCCTGCCAACAAGTTTCCAGATTCAGAGAGGTGAAGAGTACCAACCAACTCAGACACCCTTTCAGAAAGCTGGCTACAAGGCTGTCTGGCTCGCAGCTTGGACAGTCTAAAGAAAGTTTGGCTTAGGAACGAAACAAAAGGCAATGATATAATAAAGTATGATGTCTCACTCTGAATATGAGAGTGGAGGCTGAAAGGACAAAGGCAAAAAGTAAACCCAGGAACAGAAACTTTGAGCCCCTTTTTGGGCCTCATGACATTGGTGCACCTATGAAGTCAAGCTATAACCAGTCTTTTCAGGATCAGTCCCCAGGGCCTGAAGTTGCTGCCAGGTCAAAAAGCGGTGTCATCATCACACCATAGGCCACTGTCCTTTGAGGAAATAGACACCATGGCTTTGTGCCAGGATCATTATACCTGGTAAAGCCTGTGATAGAAGGACTTTAATAACATAACATATATTTCAACAGCTAGAACAGATTTATTGCCAAGGTCAGAGAATTTTCTTGGAGATTTACCTGCTTGGCCCTCTTCCTTGCATCATCCAAAGATCTTCCCCTTTCTACTAACCGCTGAACCACTTTTTCCCATCGACTTTGTACACTGATAAGTAGGTTCTTAATGAGGACAACATCTTGTTTCTGGCTAAAATATTTCAGGTGGGTTCCAGTTTTATCCAGCTCTATTATCTGCTCACGGTGAGAATTTACTTCATTGGCAAAGACCTTTCACGAGAAAAGGTAAAATTAGAAACAAATGAGGAATTGATCTCTCTGGAAAATGCGTGTGGTGTCATAAGCAGAAACTATGTCAAGGAACCAAAGAAAGTTTTCAAACTATCCAATTCATGTTTTTGACATTAAAACAGCCTGCTGTCTGCAAAGGTAGGAACTCAGAATGCTACCCATTTGAGTTATAACATACCTTGTGTTCATCAATTTGAAATAAGACTGTGTCCAAGATGAGACTTGGCCGGGAAGCTACATTTAGGGTCTGTTCAGCCTGGGTGAGCCAGTTGATGAAGTCTTGGAGAGAATTGTGGAACTCCATTGCCAAGTTGAGGGCTTCTTCCAGTTTAGTCTGTGAAGAAAGATTATTTAGTGTTTGATGATATTGGAGAGTTTTTTCCCACCCAGTTTAACCACTCTCTGGCAGATTTCCTTCCCATCTATGCTTTATTTATGCACAAGCTTCATTATCTAAACAGTTTATGAATGTAATGGGTCTTCACTAAGATACAGCAAACCAAAGCCCTTGAATAATAGTAAGAAGCATCTCACCGCAGCTAAGAACACTTTAATGTGCATTAAATTGTGGTTTGGGGGCAGTTAACCACAGAAGACAATTACTAAACAGAATCTGTAAAAAGAAAACTTGATAGTCATATGATTCATTTTTGAGGTTGCAATACTATGAAATATATTTATAAGGTGTCAGTGAGGGCATAGGTGCTAGTATTCCTACCCTATCATTTTTCTGATAGCATAAAACAATAATATTTTGAACCTGGTCTCATGGGTTTTTGTTATGTGCTTATTATACATAGAAAATTTTCTCATTCTCCTGATCTCCCTCTCTCCTCTTCCCTACATACGCCCTTTTGCTTAGTAAGTGTGAGTAGAGTAGAATTATTTCATAATCCAGAATTTGAGTGGTTCACAAATTCAAAAATATAACCAGTTAGTTATCCATGATATACCATTATCTATGTTTGCACAGTTATTTTAAGACAGAATACTAGTTTCCACTGATCCCCATGAAGTCTCCTAATGTACACAAAGAAAACTCAAATATGGATCAGTAAAGATCCACTGAGCATACTGCTCAGAGATGAGGTAAAAATCCATGAAATAAAACTAAAACATTCATTCTATTGTATTAATCAAGGCACATACTTTCCTTTCATTGAGTTTGGTTTCCACTGATTCCCATTTTTCTTTCAAGTTATTTATGTCTTGGTCAATATTTGTCTCTGCAGATTCAGGGCATCTTGCAAGCATCTGTTGGCCTTTCTGCATCAGACTCCTATATGTTTCTTCTTTCACATCAAAGGCAGCACAGATTTCCTAAATTGAGATACAACACCCCCACAAATTATATCATTTTTAAGAGAATAAAATCTAAGAGTTCTTACTCCAGGTCATCAATCCCAAACCTCTCATCATCTCTAACCAACGTACAGAATAACCCTGACACATTTAAACTTTTCACTGTACTGAAACAACACCTAAACCTATAGCCACACCCTATCTACTGAGAAATCTTGGAAATGCCATTATCATCATGCAAAAGTTTGTGAAGCAATATTTTAAATGTTATTTTATCAAGGAGGGCTTCATTGTACAGTAACCAAGCAGCTCTGTGAGCTTTCTTTAGCAAGTAAATTAACCTCACTGAGCCTCAATATCCTTCTCTGTAAAGCAGGTTCAAAGTCTCTCCTCAGACTATATAATACAATGGCTGTAATATTTTTTTCGTATCATTTAATTTGGGGCTCGGAAGACATCCAGTGGATAGAAAGTAAAGGCCCAGTATAATAAGGCATTTAAGTGACAATTCAGACTTTGGAATCACAAAAGCCAAACCTGTAATACTATGAGAATATTATTCTAATTATAACATTTTTAAAGCTTTCACTTAGAATGTAGATATGTATCTTTTCTATAGAAAATACAAAAATATTGTTTAAACAAATTCAAAATTTTAAATCAATGAAACAAAAGCTATGTTTATGTAAAAAATTAAGACTAGTTCTAGTCTACTGATTCAATTATAATGTGGGTCAAATCACTGCTCCCAATTGAATATTATATATTCTATGTCTAACATTTTCAACTTTATAATTTTTTTTTAAAGATTTTATTTATCATTTCCAGAGAGAAAGGCAGAGAGGGAGGGAAACATCAATGTATGGTTGCCTTTCACCTGCCTCCAGCCACAGACCTGGCTGGAGAGCTGGCTTGCAACCTGGTTACGTGCCGATTGGGGAATCGAACCAGCAACCTTCCGGTTCGCAGACCAGACAGGCACCTTATCCATTGTGCTACCAGCCAGGGCTCAACTTTATAATTTTTAAAGCTGAAATATAATTCAAAGAATTCATCCACATTAAAGTGTAGAATTCAGTGTTTTACTAGTATATTCATAAGGATGTGCAAGTATTACTAATAACTTCAGAACATTTTCATTGCCTCAAAACCTTAAAATTTCTCAAGCCATAATAAAATCCTTTCTAAAGATATTTATAATGTTACCTAATGAAAACTTTTAATCCTAAAGCAGACCTTTTAAACATAGCTAAATCTCAGGAAACTGTAATATTCTACGTTTTCTGGTTTCCTTCAAGTCTAACACAACCAAATCAAAAGAATGTTACTAAAAATGTATTATAAATATCAATAACTTAAACATCCCTTAAATCATGGAATTTCTATAATATGGTAAATAATGTCAGGTTATAGCAAACTTAAGCTACCAAATCACCTAAGCTGATACCTAATATTTTTCTAAAAGTAAAATATCCTAAAGATAAGCTTTTTGCTTTCCATTACTTTTATTTACATGCTTCTAAATTAACATTTAAAAACATTTATTAGAAATTAATCTTGGGCATGTTTGCTCAATTCATTAAACTTATAATTAATGAACACTGTAATAGCTACATAGGTATTTCCAGGAAAGTAAAGAAATAGTCTGGAAGTCGGTCAGGTTTTATAGAAAAGATAAACACTCCCAAATTATTACTTAGTCAATTTTTCAGTGAACAAATGGTCACTTGTGGCAAAAAACAAACAAAAAACCCCTCTAAAATGATAGTAAAAGCAAAAAAACCACAAACACAATAATTTTGTTAAATAATGAATATACATTAAAGGTGTCTAGAAAATTCCATACAGGATTAATAAGATTTATTTTAACTGCTCATGACAGTTGTGAAGGGAATAAGAAATCAACTCTGCTGTATTTCTTCACACTACCTACAAAGGTTACTTCCTCTTCACGTCACCAAATTCAAATAATTTTCAAATAAGTACAGTTTTAAAAAGCCCTTACAAGGAACAGACTGACAAGTGTCCAGAGGGGAGGCAGGAGTGGGGAGAAAGGGGCAAAGAGGAAGAGTTTAGACAAGGAACTAGTATAGATGACCCATGGACATGGACAACATGTGGGGTTGACGGTGGGAGAGAGGATGGCGAGGGTGGGACAGGGGAGAGCAATGGGGGAAAAGGGGGATGAATGTGAGACAAAAATAAATTAATTTTTTTAAGAAGAAGTTCTTACGTTAGACATCTGCTAAAGGATACAGAGTTTCATGTGCAATGACCCATTTCTTTTGTCAAATCTCTAAATACTTCTGCTTTTATTTCATAGGATACTAATTATCAGCATTTGAATATTAAAATGAAGTCCTGATGCAAATTCACAAGAGCAAAAATTAGAGGATTAGTTTTCAAAATTTAAAACAGACTGTTTTCTCTTAGAACTTTAAGAGCTGAATTATAATAGGAAATGAATAAGAAATGTCAATAAATCAAAGGCAGTGTAAATTTAATTTGTCAGTCCATATATCTGTGAAGGAAAGCCAGAGCCTCAAGTTTAATTATCTCTTCCTCTTTGTCCTTGGGAGTTGACAGTGCCACAGAGTCCAGACTAGATGATCAAACAGAAGCCCCCTCTGGCACAGAGCAGGTGCAGGTGAAGCTGAAGATGCAACCCCATCATCATTACAACAATTAAATAACTTTGTTATAACAGAACAGTAACTATTTTCCAACCTCCAATGAAACAAGGGGGAAATACAACAATTACAGTAATAACTTGTAAGTCAATTCTGACTACTTAAGGGATTTTTCTTATCATTCTACGAGCAACAGTTTTTAATTTACACAATGTTTGTTACTCTCCATATTATTTATCATTTTATGAGGGGAGGTATACTTCTAAAAAACATCAAGGCTTCTAAACCTCTTCATATATATTGACACACTAATCTTTGAAATAAAGAACAGCTTCTGACTTGAAATTTTTAATCAATAAATGGCATTTCTAGCACTTATCCAGGGAGATTTCTACTATAAAACTGTATATCCTTTAAACCCTCTGCCATGATTTATTTATCACCAGGGCCCATACAAAATGGTCAGTTTGTGAATCGCAGGCTAGAGCTGTAGGAAATAATATACTTACCATGTGGGCATTCAGCTGCTCCCTGGCTGTTTCTGGCAAGCCTCCCAGGGGTTTAGATGCTAACAGATGGCGCTCTGTGTCGGTCAGCCACTGCTGCAAATCCTCAATCTCTCCATGAAACCCTTTGGCCTAGAGTGACAAGAGTTTTAAGTTTGGGCCATAAACATTGTCACTTTCAAGCAGAAAACCCGGTTTAAACAATCCAGCCTGCTAAGCCTCTTTATGAATTCTGAAGAACAGCCAGGCGTCCCTAGGTTTGCCTTGCATTTCATCTTCAGGAGAGCCCTAGTAGATAAGACTATTACACTAAGAGCCAGAGAAGTGTGTTCTCATCAACTCTGTTCTTTATCCCACTTATTTTTACTCTTCTCCTTTAAGTAGAAGAATTAAAAGCAGGGGTTTGTAAGCCAACAAAAGAATTCCATACTAACTTGGTCTTGAAGGTGATAGAAAACTTCAGAATGTATTCTCTTAACTCACCTGGCGCAAGGCACCATCCAGCTGCTGTTTCCTTTGTTCTGTTTTTTCCAAAACATTTTGCCAGCGTTGATTTAAAACCTCTAGTTTGTTCTGAAGGCTGCTTGCTTCTTCTCCTGCACTTGATTCAATTAGATCATTTCCAGCTTTATTAACAGCTTCCACTGTGGACTGATGAGCTAATACATCATTTTGGAGCACCTGAAAATATTAAGATAACACTATGGCTGTCAGTTTATAACATGTTAACATCACTTTTAATGCAATTGTTTTATTTCCTGGTTGTGAAAAATTCTGAAACAAAAGCATCACATACATAGAATTTTAATACTTATGAAGTTTTAAAATGATGGACTTCTTTTCCTTTGATTTTGCAACCTCCCTGTCTACCAACATCCCCTGAAATGGTTATGTGAGACCACTGCTAGTTCTTCCCATTTGCAGTTAAGGATATTAAGTAATGAGAGATTATGATTAAAAGGCTCTGAAAGTATTCATTTGCTTCAAGTTCATTTTAACTGAACTGAATTTTAATGTTTTAAGTAAATAATTTAAAAAGTATTTCTGTATATTCATTTTCAAACATAAGATTACTAATTTCTAAGATAAATAGCACTATATTTTACAATTAGCACTCTAAAAGGGAAAAATTATCTAGGAGACTCTTTTATCTCCTCTCATTGGAATGGTGCTAGAACTGACTAAGCCGACAGGAATCTTGGGAGGCTCTAACACCAAGGGAGAGAGATTTATTTCATTGTGTATCAGGAACACTCAAGCCTAGCATTCCAAAGTCAAGCTGTTCTCTTAGTAGAAAATATGCATATGAAATGCTTACTACAGATCCTAGTAAATCGCGCCTTCCTATTCTGCTATACATTGAAAGTCCCAGAATAGGTTAATAACACTTAACATGTACTAACATTGGGCAAGATAAACCTTTCCTCTAATGTATGCTGGAGTCAGTAATCCTTCTTTACATTGAAAGAAAATGGGAAAAGAAAAAAAATCATCTATTCTAGGTAAGAGATCTCACATCTGGAAGGAAATGCACAACAGGGAGGATTTTCACTGAAGAGTATTATCCATCAACAATCACTGTTGCTCATTTCTGAGGTACCTGGTAAGAAAGTGATTTTCAAACTATAAAATCAACTAAATAAGGAGTCTTCTTTATAATAAGCATGCTCATTGATATGTTAACACTAGGAATTACCTTTAAAAGGTAAGATTTAAATACTCTTATGGTCAAAATATTTTAAATAGTTGTTTTGTAAAATTCATTCTTCTAAATAGTCCAAGCCCTATGTAAGCCATAGCCCATGAACAGAAGAAGGCATGAGAGAGATGGAAACATTTCCTTTCTTTCCTCCAGCAATTGTGCTGACAATCCTGAGTCCTTTTATTTTTGACCTTTGAGAAATGAAAGAAGGATCCATTTGTAAATGTTCAAAGATAAATAAATGGAAACAAAAGGTCCCCAAATCATCCCTCACCAAGAAAACTGGATCAGAGTGCCTAATTTTTCCACTTCTCCTATATTCCAGAAAATTCCCATCACTCATATATGTGACTTTTTAGGATAATTGCTAAGTTTATGAAATGTAAATGCTATAAACCCACACAATGAGAATAAACATGTTTTGTTTGTAGGTAGAGATAGTCTGACTAGTCATTACTGCTCTTAGCAAAGGTATAATATAGATATTAAGTAACGGGAAGTAGTAATGATGCCTAAGTTCTAATTGCTTAATCAAATATGGTTGGGCAGCGACTATAAATATAGATAGAACAAGGCAAGAAAAGGGTTAAGGTTTTAAATTAGAAAAAAATATTGTGAGAAAGAGCACAAAAGAAGAACTAAAGTATGAATAGTCAAAAACTGTGTATTATAATCTTAAGAGTGCTAAAAACATTTTGCTTCTAAATGCTATTAAATATGTAAAATAATCAAACTTTTTCTGTTTGATAACTAATGAAACTTACTTAAGGTTAGGATTTACGATATAACCTTAAGTAGATACCACTATAAATGTGAATGGTAAGGTTCTATGGAAGACTGTTGAATGTCAGGATAAACTCTACTGAGCACATAACATTTTATTCACTAAGCCTAGCAATAAGAGACAGGGAATTTTCCATTAAGAATTATCAAATGTCAGAAAGAAAACAACAATATAAAATTGTGTTGCATAGATCTCAAGATAAAAGTTTTCAATTTATAAGCTTTAAATCAAGTATAGTACATATGAAAACTCTTTTAAAAACACAATATGGTAAAAAAAAAAAATCTAATTCATAAAGAATAGAACTAAGAACAAAGAGCCAGTGAAAAGAGAGACAAAGAGAGAAAAGAACAAGTCTCAACATAATGAGAGATGACAGATGGATATATGTTAGATATGCCAAACCAGGAGCAAGTGAGAGAGACCCACGGAGATAAAGGTGAACAGAGGAAATACACACACAACCTGCAGAGGAACAACATTTGAATCTCTTAGGTGATTCCCAAGAACTCTTAAAACTATGCTACATTTGATATAACCAGGGATTTAAACCTGTATGCATTGTTTGCCATGCAGCTCTAATAAAATTCAGCCGGAAATTTCCCATCCTTGCTCTTTTTGATAATATCTGCTTTGAACAATGAGAAACATAGTTTTATAATCTTTTAAGAAGTGTTTTGATGGTTGCTAGATTGGGAGGGGGCTGTAGGGGAATGAGTGACAAGGTGAGGGGATGAAGAAGTACAAATAGGCAATTACAGAATAGCTATGGAGATGTAAAGTACAGGCTAGGAAATAGAGTAGCCAAAGAACTTATACACGACTCGTGGACGTGAGCAGTGGTGTGGGGACTGCCTGAGGGAATGATGGGTCCTGATAAAAGGGGGTAGAGCGGGGAGGAAGGGGAAAAGTCAGGACAACTGTAACAGCATAATCAATAAAATGTAATTATTTAAAAGAGTGTTTTAAGTAGTTTAACCTTGAGTTACAAATGTCAAGTATAAACTTGTGTTAAACACATTACAAACTTGAACAACGCATAAACGTGAAAAAACCTGACGAAACCAGAAATGCCTGGAGAAGAAACACAACAGGCAACAAGAACTACATACATGATGTTTGGCAAGTTCAATTTCAATGGCCTTGGGGTCTCCTCCGACAGGTTTCTGTTCACTGAGCAAGCCCTCCGTGTGCGTCAGCCAGGCCAGCAGCTCATCCAGAGCGTGTTGGAACTGCCCCAGGGCTAAGAGAGCACCCTCCAGCTTATGCTACAGAAAAAGTCGAGAGAAAAAAAAAAAATCCATGTATGAGTTTGATATTATAAGTAACAATACATTTATAAAGCAAGGGCAACAAATCAACATTTCAAGCAGCAGAAGTTTGTAAGCATATCCAGGAAATTCCAATGATCATACACTTCTACGTTCTAAATTTGAAGCGCTTTCTGGTTAAAACGTGGCCTGTGAGAAGCAGAGAAGAGTTGTAATGAAATAAGAAAGATGAGGGACTTTAAAGGTTTATGTACATAATTACCTAATTTTAGTTTTTAGTAATTATTTTACATTAACACATAAAATTGAAATTGTACAAATCCTTAACAAAACGGTTAAGGTGTTCACCTGTCTGTTGATAATTCTCTCATCCAGACTATCCCATATCAACTTCAGTTCCATCAATGGGTCTTGAACGGTGTGCTTGTCACTTTCTTCCGTTACTTTCTTCAGCAAAAGCTCCGCCTGATGGTTCAGTCTTTCCATTTCTATCTGCTGTTGATAGGCCTCTGACTTAAATTGCTAAAATTTAACATTTTTAAAAGAAATACATAAGGAAAATTGGTTATAAATCAGTAACTCTAAACAAAAATAATTCTATGGGCTAAATCTTTATTCTACTTCACACTTCTTTTCCTGGGGCGGGTGGGGTTAAATAGAAATTAAAATGTAACCCATGTTTCCCAATAAAAGAGTTACAGCTAAAAAAGGGGAAATCTTTTTTCTTTATTCAATGTTGTCTGATGGAAAGATGTTTTTATTTCTAAGTTTGATATTTCACTTTTGCACTTGAAAATAAAAAATTAACACATTCCAGGCTAAACTTATTAACTGTAATATTCAATAAATAAATTCTGAAGTTAAAGAACATATGAACATATATAAAACCCAGAAAAAATCTCTAAGAAATTCAAACGAATACTTCTTGCTCAAATATATACACATATCTTACATCCACTGAACATTTTGTTTTCTACAGTTGTGCCACATTCATTAATATTCAGTTTTCCTTATGACTCACCCACTACTGACTCAGAATAACATTATTCTCTCTCCCAGTGTTTACTGGCACATATTTAGTAGTCTTGGCTTTGTCAACCAACACAGGTTAACAAATGGTTGCTTGTAACAGGAAACTGTCCTTTCATAAAATATTTATTATACAATAGTAAATAATTAAATAGTGATTCATGACTAAGCAGTCCCTTAATTTTTCAAACATAAAAAAATAATAATTAAAAAATAATTACTAGGGTATAGTGACTACTTGCCAGGTTCAAGTTACTCTCAGGAAATTAATAAAGAAAATAATTTTATCCTCAACTTAAGCTAAGGACTCAGAAGTGAGACCAGTTAGATAACTCTTCTGAGCTCACTTAGCTAGTAAGTAGATGGATTGGAATGTCATCTCAGACAACCTGATTTCAGAGAGAGCCTTCCTAACCTGCCTACTACACAAAAACAACTGAGATATATGTAAATATCCAAAGTATAGTCTTCTATTGTTGTAAATGTATATAAAGTCTATAATATGTTTACATATACTTTTAAGTATATAAAGTACATGATCAGATAAAGAAAAATAATCTCAATCTAATGATGGTAACAGTAAAATTCTTTTAAAAAAAACCCTTTTTTTCTAAATGAAATATTCTGTTATCACACTTGTAGATGAAAATTCTACAGTTTTTAAAGCCAGGTAATAATTTTATATAAAAATCCAATAGAGTTCATTGAAAATGGTGAGAGGTGTCTGCGGGTGGACACAAAATTAGGAAGGAAGCAGCTGATCCCACTTTGATGAATGTTCAGCACAGAGGATGCAAAGAGAAAGCCAGCTGTTTTCACAGCTGGAGATCAAGAACCCCAAGAGGAAAAAATTAAAGAGGAAAGCAGATGAAAAACAAGAAACACTTACAAAATAAACATTTTGAGAAACATAATTATCTTATGTGTGGTTCTCTAGCATGTAAAACTAATTATTTTTGACCATAATGAAGAAAATAAAAATGTTGCTTTAGGTATATTGATGATAATAAACTATCAAGTAATAAAGTTATAAAAATCCTTACAGTATTAGCTACATATATATAAAATACACATACATTCTCTATATCACATCCCACCCTCTACATGAGGATGTCTGAAAGACTATAAATCATAACTCAAGCATGGTTGTCCCTGGGGATATTATATTTTGGGCAACCAAAAGAGTCACCTTTTTCTCTTCTTTGTATTTTCTAATTATTCTAGAATAAATAGCTAATGATTTAAAAAGAAAATAACTAATATTTTATACTCTTTACTTAAGAAGCACTTATATAATGCTTATTAGATACAGGTACTATATTAAACCAATTTAATAACCAAAATGTAATACTTCAGCTATGCAAGATAAACTTATGTAAAGAATCCTGTTAATCAAACACTTAAAAATGCAAAGTCTTTAATAAGTTAGTTGGCCCCTCCCCATACCTTTAACTCTTCAATCTGCTGCTTTACAGTTTCAAGGTCTGTTCCAATTGGAGACATTGAAGCTAATTTACCACCTGCAATATCTACCCAGTCAAATATTGCCTGAAAAACACATTAGTTCATGCGTTATTATAATACATTTGAAATTGCTTCAATATTTCAATGTTATAGACAAATACAATCATAAACCTGCAAAGATATTATGCAATAAGTCTATTTTACAATAAGCACGGTTCATCTAAATAGGCGGATGCAGCAATACACTGAAACAGCTGACCACTATATGAAAAAGATGCAACCTCCAATTGTGTCCAAGTTTGCAAAGATAATTCTATTTTGCATAAAATCTTAGAATATTAAGAACTTAAAGAAAATGCTCATTTGAAAACCTTTATAAACTCAATCACAGAAAATATAATCTCTGTGCTCTCTTATGTTCCTCTAAAAGTAGATGTGTAAATATACTAAAAAAAAAAAAAATCAAACTCATCTGCTCATCCAAGCAATCAAGAAGTTTATTCTTGGCACTGAGGAAAATATCTGATCCAATTAAACAGTTACATTTCATTTAGATAAGAATTAAAATTCTGCACATATAACAATATTAATGCCATTATTCTGAATTGCAACCTAAGACTTCAAAATCTCCTATTTTTCTTGTTATTTTTAGGTAATATAAGCATCCTAAAAATGGCCCAAATCACTTTTTTTTCTCAGGTACCAAATACAACAAATTATTTTGCACTTTAATGAAGTTGCCAGATCATAGAGTGGGGGGAGGGGGGATTCATAGAAAATATCTGATATTGTAAAGTTACAATTAATAAATCCTAAGAATTTAAGCAGCAACCCAGAAAGTAAAATTTATTTTACTTTACAATCAACCTTGAAACCTCTAGAACTTGTCGAACTTTCAGCCATGGCTGTATGATAGGTCAAGTTGCCCTTCACTCCTGCAGGATTGCTACTAACTTAGGGTGGGCCTTGTTTCTGCAGCAGTGGTCATGAAACTGTATAAATCAGGGTGTCTAACCTATGGCCTCCTAGGGGTTAATGGCTCCTTGCAGTCAAATGGCTACAAGTGGTGACAGTGACATCTCTAGTCAGGAAGGAGGGCACAACTCAAGGACTTAGCAAAGCATATGAAAATCATGACCTGGCCTCAAGACTGAGAACTGGAGCTTCATTAGTTACTGGTCACTGATTTCTCTCCAATAACATATCACTTGGGTTAAAAAGGAAAGGGTACGAAGGGGGAAAGTTATATTTAATAATATCTTATTTGTAGTGAATTTTTTCATCTACTTCCAAAGTTCAAAACACTTTTCAGCTGGCATAAATCCTGGCTTATGATATTTATTTTTACAAATATAGAAATGGAGTGGCATAATAAAAAGGAAAAGATGTTCTCATCTAAGCTTTAAAAATAATATTCACTTGGTGTTATGGAACTACTTAGGCTTTTTCCATATGGTAAGAGGGATAAAAGATTAAACTCTTGCCAGCCCTAACATTAGAAGACAGTATAAAGGTAGTACAAGATATAGCCTGGAGTTGGCCTCAACTGACAAGATAATTTTTAATATTAAAAAAACACCCTTAAAAATGGCTAAAGACCTGACTGAGAACCATGAAGGGATGTGAAAAACAACCATTAAAAGGAATTATATATATGAAAAAGAAGAAAAGAGATTATGACCTAATAAACTAGAAATCTATTTGAGTTCATGGGGAACATTGGCTTCGAATCAAATTTCTTTACTTCTGACTTTAGTTAAACTTGGTAATATTTTTAGATAGTGTTTACTCCTTTCATCTTACTTCACTCAACTCCAGAACAGAGCGCAGATTCAGTTCCATTTTTGTGTCTGGTGCTGAGCCATTTATGAAAAAATACTGTGTAGGAATATTTCACAACTTCAAAACATTAAAATACTTCTTTTCAAAGGATATTTCTCTGAATGTGTGTATAAAAATGGATTTAAATGTATATGTAAATCGGCACATATTTCAAGTGTCAGAAATATCTCCTGAAGGCAACCATGAGTTGAAGTAGGTGAGAAAACACCATACACCTTTGCAGCCGGGCGGGGATGCCGATATGTGCACGTGTGCAGATGTTGGTCATCAGGGTCCCAATGTTGGTCAGCACGTTCCCCCTCCTGGCACACCCACCGCAGTCAGTCACTGGTCCCCTTACCTGCAGCCCATCCTGATACTGAACAGCAACCTGCATGGCCTCCTCAAGTCTCTCCACCCGGTCTTTCCAAGCTTTATTCAGAGAATCCCAGGCTGAATTCAACTACAACATATACACATTAGAACTCTTTTAGTGTCTTAAGTTTTAAACTAATTCTATCAAATATGCTTTATTTAATGAAATCTTTAAAAGTGGCATTCTGACAAAAGCAGAAAATGTGCTGATTGTACCTCGTCTATACTCTTCTTGACAATGGGTTTATCAGGTTCCCCGCATGCGGTGATGAGCTCAGAACCCAAGTTAACAACTATATCCAGCTCTTCCTGAAGTCCATCTATTTCTTCCCTTATGGCCTAGAAAAGAAATGGCAGCCTTAGAGTTTTAGGCAAAACTACACTAAAACAAAAAAAGAAGCACAAAAACGTTAATGGCAGTTATTTCTAAGAGGTGGGATTATGACCAATTTTTGTTTTCTTTCTGCTTTCTAAGTTTACACAATAAAGCTTTGAAATGAGAAAAGATAACAGAAGAATTGTTTTTTTTTTTTTTAAAGCATACTTTGAGTACCAAATATCAAATGTTTATTAAAAATATTTAGGAAATAATTATATGTAACAAATTCTAGAACAAGTATTTTTAATTCAAACACAGTAATACTAAAAAGCATAGAAAGATACTTTTGTTCAAACTGACTTGTTTGACAACATAAATATATAAAATAGACATAAATAAAATGGGAGTTCAAAGACCTCACACAATATAATGTATTTGTTTAATAGATTTAAGATAATCTGCCTCTGGATTTATATTTTTACCTTATTGCATATAAACTACAAACAGACAAACAAAAGCTGTGACAATATGGTATCTACCTTTGCTTTTATCTTCTTGGTTAAGTATATTTATTAATTCAAGAAGCCTTTACCAAACATGAAATAAGCCCTAAACTAGGTATTGAGAATACAAAGAAAGATAGATATATGATTATTCTGCTCATGGGGCTTTGAATCCATTAAGAAAGACAAAGTTATAATCAATGATAAGTCATACTATGTGCAGAGTCCTATGCATGAAGAATATTATGAGAACAAAGACTGAACTCTACTAAGTATACAAGGGAAGATTTTATACAGGGGGTAACTATCCAACTACACCTCAGCGTTTGAGTGGGATTTACCAGTAGAGTGGTAAGAAGGACATTCAAAGGTGAGAAAATAAAATCCAAGGATGCAGACACTAGAAAAAGCACAACAATTTTGGGGAAAGCCACATTGTTGTGCTAGAAGAGAGCACAACAGGGGCAGCAGGAAAACGCTGCTTTAGAAACACAAGCACAGGCTAGCTAGGATGTAAACGCCAATATCCTGTTCTAGGCGGTTTGGACTTCACGCAGCAGGCAGTCAATGCCTCTGAGAGGTTCCAAGCAGCAACACAGTAAGGTTTAGGGAAATGAGGACTCGTAGCAAGGTTAGAGGGCTGGCAAGGAAAGGGACTTTGGAAACCAGAAAGGTAATGAGGCCTCAAATATTAAGGCAAATACATAAGGGATGGAAAGTAATCTTACAATATATACTCTCTAAGTGAAATGTGTGGGCGAGCTCATCTCCTACTTCATCAGTATGCATTCCACTTTCAGAACCAAATATAAATTTTAATAGAGCAATTCTGAATATTCACCAAAGGAATCCACATTGCACTACAACTTATTTCTTCACTTTCAATGGGACATTCTGCTCACCTCTGCCGCCTCCTGCTGTTGCTTCACTACGGAGGGATCAATTCCAGGATCCTCCAGATCACGGATGAAATCCTGAGTATCTTTAGTGGTAACTACCAACGACATATGATCACACCAGAACTTTTCTGCTAATTCCATCACATCCAAGAGTTTGGCTTCCCTTTCTTCCACCAGCGTGTGTATATTCTCCCAAACAAAAACCATTTGGTCAAGCTTATCCTGAACAGCTGTGGGAGCAAAACAATGTCAAAAAGGCATATGTTAGCCCCATTAAGCAATAAAGCAGAACATTTTGGTTCACACGGAAATGGTGATTCAAAATGCTGTTTGCAAACTGGACCAAATTTTGGTTGATCCCAGTCTAGAGGGTATCACTGAGCTCAAAGGCAAATGGAAGATCTGAGGATGTCCAGCGCCTCTTGAACCAAGGCTCCTCCTGATGGAAGTGGATACTCTAAGGCAAGTGAGCTCACAGTGGACCTAAGTCCATTGAGTTTCAAGTTTACCAAGGCTGGCTCTAATGCCAAGGAAAGTGAAATAGCCACCCAGGTATAATCTTCATGCTTTCCAAATCAAGAGTAAAGATGTCTGCTCAGTCCCAGGAATATAACAATGTAGGATATGAATTCTGGGCTTGTTTCTAGAATACACTTAACATGCATTTCCACTAACCTGTGCACATGCTTTTCTTTGGGCCCCCCTCCCCCAACTAATATCTTTAAGAATGGTTGGTTATATGGTCACACTTGCCATTTCTGTGACTATGGGATAGAGTACCCATTATATAAGGTAGTATAGTTAGTAAAGAGGAAAAAATCCTTAGGTTTAATCTTACTGGTGTTATGCTTTATTAAAAGATCCGGAGAATGCATGGTTTTTGTATACTGGCATACTCAGTGTTTAACCCATTATTTTACAAACACAGGAAAGCATTAAAAAGGAATCAATGGACACAGCCCTTCACTCCCAAACATGTTGTATTTGCAATACCTCTTCTAAAATCTGGCACCCTGATATGCAATTGGGCTGTCTGTAAACAGCACGAACATTTAGAATTGTTTTAAAAGTAAAGTAATTGTTTCCTTATCCTGAAATTATTACCTTTGGCAGAAATGTCCTTATCAGTGCCCCCAGACCGAGCAATCATTTCCTCTCCCCTCTGTTTAAGAGTTTCATACAATGGCTGTAGCTTCTCCATGTCCACTGACACATTCTTGTTTTCGCTGATCTGCTCCTTGATCTTCTCCACCTCAGCAGAGATGGAGGGAGGCTGCCTCAAGCGCTCTGCAACCCGATCCAGGCTCTCAAGAATCTGGTCTATCTTGTCATGGAACTGCCAGTAAAAGAAAGGGATCCTTTAGTGAGAAAAGATCTGAGATGCCAAATGTCAACATTTTTAATGGAAAAAGTCTATTTAATGTCACAATCAAGACCTAAATCTTAGTCCTTTTACTGACAAATCCATCCAAAGAATTATACACAGCTGGTGTGTCAAGACTTCTAAAACCATGGTTCCCAGGGCCCTCTCTACATCACACAACTGATGTAGACTGGAATGCTTCTTGCAAATAAGTCACAGGTTCTACACTATCCTTAATATTAAAGAAATCATCACTCACTTGGGATTATAGAAAATGGACCACTATAATGTCAGTATATCTGATTACAAAAGCCAAATCTTTTTTTTTTTTTTTAAAGCCAAATCTTGAATGTGGAAAATCTCTACATAATTTCAAACACAACTTCTTGAAAAGGATATCTTCAAAATGAAAAAAAAAAAAAATCATTTTCCAACTTTCCATTTTTTCCTTCTTACTCAACCTGTCAATCATTCTTATTGATTTCTTGGAAGCATTTAAATCATAATGATGATCTCTCCCAATGGCAACCACTGCATTCTATTCTGGATGGACTCATTTCAGTATTTGGACAATGTGGACAACTATATATGTTTCTCGAGTCATTGAATATTATGTTTTATTTGATCTATAAGCAAACAGAGAAATATTAGGACTGGACTAAAGCAACTGTCACTTCTAAGAGACAGAGATATCAATACTCAAAGATAATGGCAAGAAATAATTCTAGATGAAATTGAATCAGGAGGTCCAGGAAAGTGCCTCTCCATGCACTGCTGTCCAGAAGGACTCAGTCCTATTTCCAGTGCCAACGATTACCTGAGTGGACTGAGAAACAGCTTCATCCAATGCCACGGCTCGCTTTTTGACATCTTCTTTAATTTGACTGTAAAGGGTGTCAGCCGCCACCCACTTCTCTCGGATAGAAAAGCCTTCCTCTGGGCTCAATTCCAATAACTGCGGCCCAGTTTTGTTCATCTTATCTATATGAGGTTTGTGTTCAGCTATCAACTCTCGCAGTTGCTGTAACAAACCAAACAGCTTTTCAGTATCTCAGGGTCACCACTCCATATTCCAGCTGCCTACAGCCCAGAGGCATCCAGCTGGCCAAACCCCAAACAACCCACCCACCCGCACAGGGCATATAATACACGATGGCTCGTACGATTTGGCCAGGGATGCTCCTGACACAAAGGTTAAACAACAGTTGGGTCATGTCCAAATTCCTTTAAGAGTATGTACACAATGACTGTTGAGTGAAATACCAAACCCCAGTTCATTATGCATTTCACACCATCATATATTTCGACAAGAGTATTAGCCAAGGGTCATGTTACATAAAGGAGTCTTAACTTATTATATGTCCCCAACCTGCAGAGCCCACACTATAATTCTTGGTGTCACTTTATGCATAACCATGATATATACTACAATTATTTTAAAGAAAATAAAAAGGAAAAAAGAAAGAAAAGAAGGAAGGGAATGAGGGAGAGAAGGAAGGAGGAAGGAGGAAGGAGGAAGGAAGGAAGGGGAAATAACTTCAGTAGAAGACAGCCACAATGCTGAAAGAAAAATAAAATTACAGGTAATACTCATATAACACGGTGCTTCTGTGACATGGTTTTTCTCTAACACGGTTCAAGAATTGGGGGAAGCCCTTGTACAACATGGCATCCTAAAACACAGTTTGGCTCTAACACAGTTTGAGAACTAGAGAAATCCCTGAACAACATGGAGTGTAATAAGAGCTTTTAAGAAAAAAAATATCCCATTTGAAATTAGAGAAATCCCTGAATAATATGGAACATGGTAAGAGTGGT
Organism: Noctilio leporinus; assembly: GCA_004026585.1. Taxonomy (NCBI): domain Eukaryota; kingdom Metazoa; phylum Chordata; class Mammalia; order Chiroptera; family Noctilionidae; genus Noctilio; species Noctilio leporinus. The sequence goes on from PVIW01004870.1 coordinate 82,597, forward strand.
TAAGCGCAAAAGATATTGCATTTGAAATAAATAAAATTTATAAAGATCTCTCAGGTAAAAGAAAGCAATCTAAAATAACAGATTTTTTGCAAAAAGTACAGGATATAGAAGTCAAGATAATGCTGAAGAAAGTTCAGAGGATGAAAATATTTTGTCAAAAAGAAAATGCCCTCAGTTAATGGTGCTTAGTAGTGATCAAGAACACATTATTTAATATATATAAATATGTTATACTTTTGGTGAAAATGGCTTTAATAAAGATACTTTTTTTTAATTATAAATATATAATAATATTTTTTTAATGTTTGGGATCTAACCCCCTTTTAGTATTGTTCTGTATCATATAACATGGAATCTCATAACACAGCACTTTTAGGAACCTAACAACCATGTTATACGGGGGTTACCTGTATTTACTTCTGTGTGCTCATAGGAGCAGACAACTTCAAAAGAGTTCCATGCAAGTAAGGTGAAAAACAGGGAAACAAATTATCTTCACACTTCAGCATTTCTTCCTTTCACAGAGTTAGCCTTCATGACATTGCCATTTTGACATGTTTTTATATTGCACAATTTCTCCAAGCTCAATGGCCTTATCGATGTGATGTCACTTTCATGTATTTCTACCTTGCTTACATTCTAAGTTACTCTCACTGCTACACATAAAGTATAAAACTTAGCATGTATAAATTAAAAACAATCAATATGCACAAATTAAAAGTACTTCATAAGCTTATTTTTCTAACATTGTAAATGGAAATTGTTTTTGTACTCAAGACGGTTTAGTCTGTATACTGTCCTATAAAAGCTGTGATATAATTAATGACACATACAATGTGGTCTTCCCACGTAAGTCTTCGCACTATAAACCTGCATAACAGGTAAACAACTATGAGGTAAGTAAATGGTGCAGACCAGAAAGAACATGATATTGCTAAAATAGCCTAATCATGCCAAACGTGTCTAACTATATTATAAAAACAAAATAAATTACGATTTTCTTTTTAATGGGAATACAAGATTCTCCTGGACACTGCGCTTACCCGATGCTCTTCCTGTTGTTGTCTTAGAGTTTCGTACTCAAGGGCTGGGGCAGGAAGCTGGGTGATGATTCTTTGTGTTTCTGTCAGCCATGGCCAAAGTTCTTCATATGTTTCCCAGAACTGGTTAACCAGGGACTGTGCCCTTTCTAGCTGTAGATATCTCTCTGAGTTTATCTGGCAGATGGTGTCATAGTTCTTCAATACCTTGTCCAGTTTTTTCTAGAAATTAAGAGGGTGACATGTGTTTAACTGGTGAGGCAGGCCAAACAGCACATGCACTCCAGAACATCTGATTCGGCACTATACTTCTGGTGCTGGGTAGACACTCAGTAATGTATATTAAATAAATCAACCAATAAAAGCTATTTATATTTTAACTGTCTAAGTATTAAAAATGTTTCCCATGTTCATCCATGTTGTTGCATATGGCAGGATTTCTGTCTTTCTTAAGAGGGAAGAACAGTCTACTATATGAATATTAAGTTTTCTTACCACAAATTTTAAAAACTTGTGTGTGTATGTAAGCACCCCCAAAAGAATGTATTTATAAAAAATTATGTATTTAGTCTTAACATGTTTAAACTTCAGTCACCTTCCAAGTACTCTCCACTTGATGCAATATACCTGTGGAGACTTTTTCCCACTAGTCAAAACAGTTTCTGAACTCATCAATTTTGACACCTTTTGGTGCTTCTGCTGTTTTTTTGGTTTCATCTCTTCCATATCAGCAAAACATTTCCCTTTCAGGATTTTTTTCATCCAGGGTAACAAAAAAAAAATTGCTTGGGGCAAGGTCAGGTGAATAGGGAGGGTGGGGCACAGGGGTCATGTCATTCTTGGTCAAAATCTGCTGAACACTCAGGGCTGTGCCGGCAGGTGTGCTCGTAAGTCACCCAGCATGAAATGGGCAAAAGTTCAGAAAAAACTTCGCTGAAACTGAATGCAGCCTCTTACAAAAGCACCAGCTGGCACATTGCTGCAGATGGGTTCCTGGAACACTCACCTAGCCAGCACAGCCTATACTACCAGGGGCCTGCCCTCCAGAATATAATTTCCAGTGTTTTTGGGGTCCCCCTCATGTGTATATATACATATATATGTATGTAAAAAAGAGCAAAAATGTGGAACATCTTTAAAGTACAATTGGAGATCAACTGGATATTGTGAATATATCACAGTAACTATGGTATATTCATACAGTGCAATTCTACACAATCATCAAAAATCATGGAATTTAATGACATAACTTCTCAAAATATATTAAATGACAAATATCAAAACAGAAACGAACAAGCAAGGCCTCAAAATTTAAGAGTAAGACATTGAGCTCTCTAAATATAATAAGCAAAATTCTCCAGCCATTCTTCTAGGCTAGAAAATAAATCTCCTGAGTCTAGAAACATTTCCATTATTTTCTCAAAAAAAAAAAAAAGGGCTACCTTTCACTAATGAAATTGCAAGAGGAACTGCAAGTCAGCAAAATTAATTATGTATATTAGAATTAATGTAGAATATACTAGCCACTGATTTTATGGGGTAGTCACAGTGATCTGGATTATAGTATAAATTCACCTCATAAACTAATAGCAGAAGATAAAAGACAACTGTAACTTAGGAAACCAGAGAATGAAAGAGAAATTGTTTTATGATAACATGTGCTTTTCATGTCAGAATCTTTACAAAAATAATAAAGACTACATTATAAACCAATAAATTGCCTTGCAGAGGATAAATAAAAGGGAAAGTATCAATATACTCATATAGTGTGCACTGGATTACTTTGTCTACGTTACACCTTAAAAGCAATGCGTACTCTTTAAAATGTGACTTAAACATAAATACTTGTATAATTTTGTTTTTGCCATGGAATATTTTCCTGCTAGAAGTGTTAATTTCTTTAGGCTGTTTAGATGTCAGGATATGAATTGAACTAAACATTTTCACTGTGGCTGGTGATTCATCAATTTAAAGAATCATGAGAACTATATAAACTAGATGTTTCTTCCTTAATTACCCAGCTCATTTTTTCCTATACAGCTTACAGTAACTCGTAAAGAATGGATTTCAGCATTGGAGAGGACCACATATTTTGGTTTTTCCTTCAGTTCAAGAGGCCCTAATGTTTCTGCAGTATATATACAATAGCTGACACATATAATAACAATTTATACTGATAATAATGGCAATAATACAGCTAACATTAATTGAAGGCTTAAAGTGTACCAGTTAGTCAAGGGCTCAACGTTAATAGCTTTTCTGTATATTAAAAAAGACTTGTTTCACTGTTATTCTGGAAGCTTGAAAAATGGCTTATTTGCAACTAATGATTTAGCTCTTTAAATGGCAGCTGTGGATAAAGGAAAGCTGCTTTTCTAGGACTGAAAGCACAACACATGCCTTTATTCGAGAGTGTCACTACCAGTCACATACACAAGTTCATACCTTCATTGATCGCGTCTCCTCTTCACTGCACGTGGTCATGATTTTATGTCCTGATTTAACAAGTTCATCAATAATATCTTTGTGTCTCAGAATTTCCATGGTGAATGTCTGTGATTTACAAAAATAAAGAGTTAAAAAAAAACAGTGTATGAATAAAATAAAGACAATTAGGCACACTAGTTGAAAATAGCAAGTTAACACTAGTATGGTCCGGCAAAGTAAATCATGCCAGCACATTTTTAAATTCAGATACAACTGGAAATGTCCTTCACCTTTTGAACCTGCAGCTGAGCAGTGGTCTGGTCTTGCTCAAGCCTGATGTCACCCAGAGACTTCAGTTTCTTTTCTGTTTCAGTAATCCAGGTCAACTCAGCATCAGCTGCTTGGTCAAACTAACCAAAAGATAAAATTATTAGGTCAGCAAGTTTCTGTAACTGGTGCCAGAAAAATACCTATCTATGTATTTTTTTAATATGCTTATTACACCAGTGGAAAATCTGAGTTTATCTCTTCATGGCATCCCTGAATAGTTCACGATGATGACTGAAGTAATAAAGGAGAACTTCCACAGAGTAAATAAAAACAAGCTTTTAAAATATGCTGATTCCATAGCACAGCAGTCATGATTTTAGGACACCAAACACTGCTGCCTTCGTTTGGGTAGTCCCAAGAATTTTCTTGTAAGGAGTACTCTCCACATGGAAGAGCTAAAAGAGTCAATAGCTATATATTGTCTGTCAATCATTTCCTCATCCCTTTAACCCATTTCATATGCAGGTATTCTGCTATCAAAGTACTGATTTCTAGCAAAAAGAATGAACCATTTCCATTTGTCCATATACTATAAGTATATGAACAAAATATTTCCATGTAATGCAGAGTATGTCCCCAAATTAATTGTGTACAATTTTTTTACATCTCATTTAATGATATCAGAAAACATTATTCAAGAGTATTGTTAAATATTTCAAGAGATTTTACTTTCCTGATCATAACAGTAACTCATGGTAGAAATTCATAAAATATAGAAAAATATACAGAAAATTTAAACCTAGAGTTAATACCATTGGCATTTCAGTATTTTCTTTCAGGAGTTGAGAAAGATTTATAAAGGTCTGGGATAATACTGTATAAATAGTTTCATATCCTGCTTTTCCATTTATTATAAACATTTCCCATGTCATATTCTTTCAAGTGTGATTTTTAAATAACACCATTGTATTCTAGCACACTTGTATATTTTCATTTAGGTCCCCTGAATTTTTTGCTATTATATAAACAACCCTGTAATGAATATCCTTATATATAAATCTTGATTGGCATCTCTAATGAGTTCCTTAGGGTAGATTCCTAGACGCTGACTACCAAGTCAAAGAGCATGAGCATTTCCAATACCTTGCATCAGATAAACCTTAATGCATTCCAGGGCCAAGCACTTAATCATAAATCAGTAAAGTGGGTAAATGACAGTACAAGCACCAATAGTAAATGGTAGCTAACAATAGCCTCAGTTGGAAGACTTAACGGGGAATGGACATTGGTAATATTCAAATCAGTACTGTCAGACCTTTTCATTTTTCAAGAGAACCTGGAAATGCCAAGAAGGTAGGAGGATAATCAGGTGAGAGGTGAGAAAGGTAGAGATAAGAAACTAGACTGAGCCCTGGCTGGTGGCACAGTAGATAAGATGCTGGCCTGGGAACCCAAAAGTCATTGGTTTGATACCCAGCCAGGGCACATTACCAGGCCTCCAGTCAGGTCTCCAGCCAGGTCCTTAGCTAAAAGCAGGTGAAAGCCAACCATCCATTGATGTTTCTCTTCCTTTCTTCTTCCCTCCCTTCCCCTTTCTCTAAATATAATGAACAAAATCTTCAAAGAAAGAAAAAGAAACTAGACTGAGAAAAAATAGTTCATACTTTTAAAAGTCTAGGTGGCCCAGGCTAGTGGCACAGTGGATAAGGCGCTGGCCTGCAAACCCAAAGGTCACTGGTTCAATTCCCCTGCCAGGGCACATAACCAGGTTGCAAGCCAGGTGTCTGGCCAGGTCTGTGGCTGGAGACAGGTGAAAGGCAACCATACATTGATATTTCTCTTTCTTTCTTTCTCCCTTCCCCTCTCTCTAAAAAATAATAAATAAAATCTTTTGAAATAAATAAAAACACTATGCAACATTACACAGATTCATGAGAGGGTGGAATGAAACAAAAAATTCATCAACTAACTCAGCAGCTTCAGATGGGGAAAAAGAATTCTTCACTTCACATGCATAGAAAACAAGTGAAAGAGTCTTCTATGCATGGATTATTAGTTAACATAGTTAGAAAGCAGATATATCATGCTGAGTAACATAAGCTAGTCAGAGAAAGACAAATACTGTATGATTTCACTCATATGTGGAATCTAATGGGCAAAATAAACAAACAAAATAGAAAGAGACTCACAGATTCAGAGAACAGATTGACAGCTGTCAGAGGGGAGGTGGGCTGGTGGGCTGGGTAAAACAAGTGAAGGGATTTAAGCAAACAACAACAACAACAACTTAGAGACACAGACAACAGTATGATGATTATCAAAGCGAAAGGAGATTGTGGGAAGGTAGAAGACAGTAGAGGGGGGAATAAATGGTGATGGAAGGGGACCTGACTTTGGGTGATAAGCACACAATACAATATACAGATGATGTGTTACAGAAATGTACATCTGAAACCTCTATCATTAACCAATCTCACCGGAATAAATTCAATAATTTTTTTAAATGTGGAAGAGTACTCTATGCATGGGAATATTAGATTTAAAGCAATATACAATGAATCTTAAAGGTAGAACTTCATTATATGATTCACTTAAAAGAACACAAAACTGAGAACAGTCAAGCCCTTTCTACATGACTGTTACTGCTGCAAGACATCCAAATAAAATTTAACATTAATGATTTTTTTCTTCTGCTAGTTCCTGAATAAATAAAGTGACTCACCACCCCTCTTGTTTGTGTTCAAGCTATCTTTAGTTAAATGACAGTCCTAATGAAGAAAATCATGCTGTTAGTGTTCATATTAGATTAATTCTACATTTTCCTCCCTTTAAAAAGAGTAACCAATGGAGAACAGTACAATGATACCATCGAAGTTGCCAAAATGGAAAGCTGAAAGTCAAATAACTATTTCTTTAGCCAGGCAAATATTTGCTCTGCTGAAAGAAAACAAGACTGCCAGCAGAAATTTCCCTTCTGTCTTATAAATTTTTTATTAAACTGACAAATATTTATTATTTAGCAACCGAGGGAATAGCCACAGGGTTCACATTAAGCAATTTATGTAATCAAGGCATTTTATTTAGGGCTATGATTTTTAAATGACTACTAACATGTATTTCTAATGAAACATAAAAACTATTTAACTTACATGTGAGCAATACTAAAGCAGGATTACTAGACAAATTTCACTGAATTTGCCTACAGTTCATACAAGCAGTAAAAATCAACTTCAAATAAACTGTAGATAATCCATAACTGCATTCTGGGAAATATTTTAATTGAATCATCAGTGGAGTCTAATCATCAACTTTAGGTACTGTAACTCCGATTATAGTTGAACTAGCATATCAGAAATGCTCTACAAGTTAGAGATAAGACATTTTAATTGGCTATCTCTAAATATTCCTGAGAAACACTCTATAAAACAGTAACAGCCAGGCTTCTACTGAACATACTACGTGCTTAAGGTCTAATATCTTTTTTAAGTCTGACAACAATTACATAATGTGGGTATTAACCATTAACTTCATTTACAGCTGAAAAAACTGAGGTGGAGGTAAATTAACTGAGTTACCAGAGATTGCTCAGCTAGTAAAAAAGGTTGAATCTGAGATTTGAACCATTATGACCTGATGTGAACCTGGAGGCTTCCATCTAGGGGTCATGTTTTATCCCTTGTTCTCTGGCTCAGGGAACTAGAAATACTCCTGTGATTTCATCAATAATGGCTCCAATACCACAACAATTAGTAAATGGTAGGTTTTAACAGACTATTTAAACATTTCTCCGATTTCTGACAAACTGCTTCTGTACTTATCTAGAAAGCTGCTCTTGAGTGGAAATGGAGGTTTGAGGAAGACAGGGTGATAAGAAACCTTAACCTCAAGGAAACCCTTTTACTCCCTTCCCCTGGTGAGGATCTTATCACTTTCTTTTGATTAACACTTCCTTCTATTTTGCTTCATAATATTCATAACACAGCCCGTATTTTCCCACCCCAACACCTGGAGAGTCTAAACAAACCTCACTTCCCGTGGGGGAGGTTTCCTTCTAGCTCCTTAGAAGAAATAAACAGGTGTTATTTTTCTTCAAAGCTGATTCCTAACGAGGGAATGAGCTGTTTACTTTAATTGTACCCAAATCACCAACACATGTGCCTTCCTTACAACTGGGGGTCCCGATGGCCTGCTAAAATAAACTAGGCAATTAGAACTCCCAAGGAGTGCCCGGGATTTTCTGTCCCAGAGAGATGGCCTCATTGTAGTGACTTCTGGCCACTGCACGTTTGTAAGAGGCAAAAGACAAGAGCTTCTCTGAGGCTTGAACAATGGCAGCGGTCAGAATCAGGCTCCAAGTTTGTACATCTTTTAAACCAAAGCGCCTTTCCCCATTTCCACCTGGCTAACTCTGTTCAATTTGAAATTCAACTAAGAAAGCAACAAAGATATGTTAATTTGTGTAGTTTTAACATGCACAAAACCTATGTACCATTTCTAACTCAGATAATGGCATTTGCTATTAGAAGGAGGTAGCAGTTTTGTTCTTTTTTTTTTTTTTTAATAAAGCTCACCCTACTACTTACTAATGAGCCTTGTCCAATTTTTCCTAAAGCGAATGAATGAGCTAATTCTTTTTTAAAAAGAATACCCTCTTCAGAATATCAAATCCTACAGATCTGTTGAGTCAGATAACGGGGTCTTGTCGACTGGCAGCTCTGAATGTATACAGTCCTCACTCGTTTGCCTGTGACTGAGGCTGCTCAACTGCTACCCAAACAGTAACAGACAGCACACAAGTCTGCAGAAAGCTCTTGGCCCTATGATTTCAAAATTTAATGGCACATCTTTTCCAAACTACTATTGTGATACGGGATTAACGTGGAAAATCTAACTATGCCAAATAGGAACTTTCTAAACAACTAAACATAGGGTAGTTACAAAGTAAATACAAATTTTAAAACATCTCTATGCTCTCTTCTGTCTTCAAACTTTAATTCGTGTCGATGTTTTCCTGGACATATTTCATGTCAATATTTGAAAAACCAATACACTCTGTGATAGTGGCCTGACAGTTCACAAAGTCCCCATGCATTTGATGAATTCCAAAAATCAGGTTATAACATTATAAAGGCAGTAGATCTGTACATAAACAACCATAATGTGGGTAAAAGATGAAACATCATAAGAAAAATTTGTTTAAAAAACAAAACAGGTATTCAAATTCTCGTTTAATTTAGCCAGGTTACTCTCTATAAATTAAAAACTTACCCAAGAAGGGTAAAAAGAATCCAAGATGGAGGTGTAGGGAGACACACTGTGTCATCCTCCAAACCCAAGAATGGATACATCTACCTCAAAACTAGTGACAACCAGAAAATTCCAGAATATTGAGCTGCCCTGAAGTCCAACACACAAAAGACAAAAAGAAATACTCATGCAGACAGGTAGGAGGGGCACAGCTGGGACAGAGAGGATGCGGTTTGGCAGCACGACAGCTGAAGGGAGATGGCGACTATGGCTGACCAGTGGAAAGCATAGTCACACATTAAAAAAAAAAAAGTAGGGAGACCTGTTGAGTGCTCCTGGCACCAGACCAGACCACACAGCTCACAGTTCCAGCGTCAGAGGGAAATAAAGTCTCACTGCTTCTGACTGTGAAAACCAATGAAGGTTGGGGTGGAGGAAGAAACTGCTGGTCTCTCAGCAGAGTCTGTTTGTTTAGAGACCCCCATTGACCTGGAATATACACAGAACCATCCATTCTGGGAACTAGGGCCAGGGCAATAGCTAGAGAGGCTCCAGTCCCATACAAGAAGCTGGAGAAATGCCTGCAAAAGGTGTGAGTGCTGAGCAAGGAGCATTATGCCCTCTTAGACCCCTCCCTCACATGCAGCACCACAATCAGGTGAACACTGACGAATACCTAGGGCTCTGTCCCTTACAACATAACAGGTGCGACAGCTCTACCTAAGACATAGGTACGCATGAGCCTATCAAGATGAGGAGACAGAGAAATATGGCTCAAAAAAGAGAACAAACCAAGGTCCCAGTGGCTAAACTAAGCAACAAAGAAATAGCCAGTCTGACAGATGAACAGATTGCCTGACAGATGCACAATTTAAAACACCGGTAATAAAGATGCTCACCTACTTGACAGGTGCGCTTAAATATGGCAAACAGAGAAGGGAAAAAATGAAGGCTAGTCCAAGGGAAACAAAGAAAAGTACACATAGCTCTGGCTAATGCAGCTCAGTGGATTGAGTACCGACCTGCAAAACAAAGGGTCACTCATTCAATTCCCAGTCAGGGCACATGCCCAGTGGGCTATGTGCGAGAGGCAATCACACATTGATGTTTCTCTCCCTCCCTTCCCCTCTCTCTAAAAATAAATAAATAAAATTTAAAAAGATAAAAATCATACAAACCAATGGTGATGGGAAGGAAAATGGAGTTCAAATGAACGATTTGAAACATTAAAGGCCCTGGCTGGTGGCACAGTGGATAAGGCACCGGCCTCTGAACCCAAAGGTTGCAGGTTCGATTCCCCACTAGGACACATAACCAGGTTGCAAGCCAGGTCTCCAGCCAGGTCCGTAGCTGGAGGAAGGTGAAAGGCAACCATACATTATGTATGGGGAGGGAGGTATCTCTCTCCCTTCCCCTCTCTCTAAAAATAATAAATAAAATCTTTAAAAAAAGAAGAAACATTAAGAAATAAACAATCAACCAGCACAGAAAGTGGGAACAAGAATTCAAAAAATGGAGGAGAGGATTAGGAACCTCTGGGATGACTTTTAGTTTGCCAACATCTGAATCATAGCAGTGCCAGAAGGAGAAAAGGAAAAGCAAGAAATTGAAAACTTAAGTGAAAAAATAATGAAGGAAATAGACATATAAGTCCAGGAAGCAAAGAGTGTCCCAAACAAGCTAAATCTGAATCGGACCACATCAAGACACATCATACTTAAAAAGCCAAAGATAAAGAGAAAATCTTAAATGCAGCAAAAAAATAAAGTTACCTACAAAGGGATTCCTTTAAGACTATCAGTTGATTTTCAAAAGAAACTTTACAGGCAAGAAGTATGCAAAATAATGAAAAGCAAGGGCCTACAACCTAGATTACTGTATCCAGCAAAGTTATCAGTCAGAATGAAAAGGCAAATAAAGTGCTTCCCAGACAAGGTAAAGATAAAGGAGTTCATCATCACCAAACCATTATTATATGAAATGTTAAAAGGACACATTTAAGAAAAAGAAGATTAAAAACTACGAACGTTAAAATGACAACAAACTCACAGCTATTAACAACTGAATCTTTAAAAAAATAAAGAAAAACAAAAACAAACTAAGCAAATAATTACAATAAGAACAGAATTATAGATAGGGAGAACATCTGGAGAGTTATCAGTGGGGAGGGGGGAGGGAGAGAATGGGGGAAATGGTACAGGGATTAAGAAGCATAACTGAGCCCTGGCTGGTGGCACAGTGGATAAAGCACCTACAAACCCAAAAGTCAATTCCTAGCCAGGGCACATAACCAGGTTGCAAACCAGGTCTCCAGCCAGGTCTGTAGCTGGAGGCAGGTGAAAGGCAACCATGTCCTGATGTCTCTCTCCCTCTCTGCCTCTCTTCCTTCCCCTCTCTTTAAAAATAATAAACAAAAAATTCTTTGAAAAAAAAAAGAAGTAGCATAGCTGACAGGAACAAAATAGATGGGGAGAAGGGGATGTTAAGAATAGTATAGGAAAGGAAGAAGCCAAAGAACTAACATGCATGACCAATGGACATGAACTAAGTGGGGAGGGATTGCTGGAGGAAAGAGAGGTAGGCAAAGGAAGAAAAACTCAGGTAAGTGTAACAGTATAATCAATAAAATATACTTAAAACAACAAAGTGTATGTGTCTAAAGATATGTCTAAAAAGAAGGACTGTGGTCAGATCATGTACATTTTTCAAACAGAGAAGACAAAAAGTAGACAATTTGTTTATTCAATAAAAATCAGGTAGTTACAAAATACATGGTTAACAGCTGGTCTGAAAGGTTTTTTCATCATTCCTTTTATATATATTTTTAAGACTTTATAATTTTTAGAGGGAGGGGAAGGGAGAGAGGCAGAGAAAGGCAATGCATGGTTGCCTTTCACCTGCCTCCAGCCACAGACCTGGCAAGAGACCTGGCTTGCAACCTGGTTATGTGCCCTGGCTGGGAATTGAACCAGCGACCTTTGGGTTCAGAGGCTGGCGCCTTATCCACTGTGCCACCAGCCAGGGACCCCTTTTATATTTTATAATGTATTATTATCATTGGATAAAAAGAAAACAAACATTTCAGTATCAACCTGTACTCTGGTCCTAATTCCAAGCATCTCTAAGTGGGCAAGGTTGTAAAGTAATTTCAGTGATCTATTAGCTCCTTCATAAACCTGAAAATGCTGAGTTTAAAAACTACTCTTTTGATTGTAAAACTAAAATCTCTGCCAAGTCTGAAAGATAGGTATCAATTTCTTCTTAAACTTGCCTTGAAAGTGAGTGATCTTTCATGGTCCTTTGGGTATTGCATGCTTGTGTCTCACAGCCCTTATGAACTTGAAATATGAAGTCTGTCCCAAAAGTATCGAGCCAATGTCAATAGAATTAAAACAGTTTGGTTGGCCAATACTTTCAGGACAGATCCTGTGCTGTTATTGCATACTTCCATTTTGCTGCAAGAATGGCACCTTCCTTCAGGTTAATGAAGGAGGTTAAGAAATAAATGGACCGCTCTCAGGATTTTTCCTCCCTAGCTAATGCATAAGGAGGAACTCTAGTGTGGTAGCCTGAGGTCTGGGTAAAATTGTGGCTGTAGCCCCTGCACACACTAGTTGTGGGACCATCAGCAAGTTACTTCAGCACACACTGCATGTGGTCCTCCCAGCTCTAAATCCTGTTTCTGTTGAGCCTTACTGGGGGGTTTCTTTTCTTCCTTTTCATTTTTGACAACTTAAGCACATTTTATTGGTTTTCTTTATTACTGGAGGTATTTCATTGGCCAGGCTTGCAGGCACTCCAGAGGAATGCACATATAAATACAGATGAACAACCAGAAAATATTAATGTCACTAACATTAGCTGTAGGACTACTAGTACTAAACTACTTCTACTGTACACGTTCTCCCTCCCAAAAGGAAGGCTGGAAAAATAGAGGCCGCATTGTCTATGTATTCTTTCTTCCTTGAGGTTTTCTGTCTTCTTTCAGAAAATCTTAAAATTTTCTATAAAGAGGGATTTTATCAAGAAAAAAGTAATTGTTATTTTCCTAAGGGATATATATATATATATATATATATATCCCTTAGGTTCAAGAAGACATATAAGATACTGAGCTGGTTATTATTATTTTTAATTTTGGAAAATACCATAAAGCCTTGAGAAGAACTGGGCTGTAGTTAATGACCTTGGCATGTATTAGCACTTACTAACCAACACAAGCTCAACCTGTCACCTTGCCCTTATTACTATCTTGCTTCACTGAACTTACCAACATAGTTAACTACTCCCAAGAGTACAGAATATTTGTCTTGCTATTTATAGAAGTCCTCAGGGCCAATTCTAAAATGTCAGAATACATTTTGGTGGAGAAAAATTTCAGTATTCTCAAATATTTGAATAAACTTCACAAAATAACATAGTTATTTTCTTACAATAACGAGGCCTACAAATTCTTCCAAACTTTGAGAACAGTCATGAAAGTACATTCCTCAGGCATGAATGCCCTCCCTCGCAAAAATTTCTTAGGCAGGCCTTCTGCAGTCATTGTATTTCATCAGCTTTTGTGATTCCACAGCACTGGAATGAGTAGTGAAGCATTATGCTTCAGAACTATATAAATAACACTTTTACGACAACTTTAGAAAATTAATTTTGGACACTCCCATGCAAGGTCCTTGATTTGTGTTTCTTGCCTTTGGCTTGGGCCAGTAAAAGCTTAGTCATACACCTTCTCAAGCTCTGCTCCCAAGTTCTCTGTGACACCACACTAACCCCATCGCAGAAGGTTCGCAATAAGAGCCAGATGACTTAATGTAAATATTCAGAGATTTCAATTAAAGTTAATCAAAACATGTATTATAAACTTCTATTTCCAGGATCCTCCCCTTGTTGCCCACAATTTTCTGAGGAAGCTGTGACTAAAAGCTGGGTGCCTATAAAACTCTCCGGAACAACAACTCTGTGTGAGTCACAGATAGGTCAGAGACCATCATTTTCCCCTTTTCAGTGATCTTGAGAAAAAACTCTTACCAACACAATGGTTTACTTTTGAGAAATAATACAGCCTCTCTTTGCCATAGCTGCATGTATACTAACGATGGATAACGGACTAACATGACAACTCAAAATGTTTACTCACATGCAGATTAGACTTGGCCAATGCATAAAGTTAACATTAGCAATATGCATAGATCTATACACAAAAAACGTTTTGTTTGGGAAGCAGGGCTGATCTTCCCAGTGGTTGATTTGGTAAGGACAAGTCTGGGAAACAATGGGGCAGATGGCCGGTGACAATGTACAGCTTAGCCTTGCTCTGGCACTCAGATGCCAAAGAAACCCACATTCTTTTCAAATTCCTCTTTTCATTTCTGAAGCAGCACAAATGAGTAGAAACACTATGAACAGAAACCTTTGTTCAGGTAAAGGCTCTGGGAATAAATGGAGAAAATGCATAGCCTAGACAGCAAACCACTGGCCAGCCCGTACCTGCTGTGACCTCAGGATAGCAGCATCGATCTCCTCCACCTTCTGAGTGATGGTGTCGCTCACCAGTCGGTAGCGCTCGTTGTCCTCGGCCACCATCTTCTCAAGGCCTTCCCTTGCCCGCCAGGGTACCAGTTCCAGCAGAGCAGTGCTCACTTCATTAAGGGATTCCACTAAAGCTTTGCTGTTCTTAGCTTCCTTTTTCAGCTCCTGAACACAGGATTAAGAAAACATACAAATCTGTGGGTAACGCTTGCATGTTTAAACAGGCTTGTCCTTTCACTGTATCTGGGGCTCGCTGTTCTTTGCAGGCCAAGAATGTGATGCACTGCCCTCCTCAGTCTCAGCTTACTTCTATAACCTTTATTATTTAGAGCCAAAAGCAAAGTGTTTCCTGAAAAGTTCTGAAGAATAATTCATTGGTCAACATGGCAAGGTTTTATCTTTGAAACTTAATATGCTTAAAAACTGGGACACCAAAGCAATCAAATTATCTTGTATCACTCTTCGCTTTCTGGTAACCGCTAAGTAATCAGGTACCAGAAAAGTAAAATAAAGAGGAAAGTCCAAGGCAAACTCAAGTGACCCTCAAAGCGAGGACACACTGGCTTTAAATCATCCAGGTTGAATCATCATAGCTCAGCCAGGCTGACCTCACTGACTCCCTTTCTCCACATAGGACCATACTTCAGGGATGATAAAAACAGGCTGATAACTCTGAAAAGAAAACTGATTTGCATGGTGGAAGACCACATTTGCAGTATAATTTTAAAAGCCACCTCATGTTATGCATCTGTCTCATAAAAATATTGTTATTCTAACCAAATTATGTGTATCTCTGGAAATAATGATCCTTTTCCTTTATTTTATTTTATTTGTTTCTGTTTTCATCATTCTGTCCCTTGTGTAATAAACTATAAGACTCTGAATACAAAATATAATACACTATTTTCATCTCTGGGTTCCTAAGAGTTTCAACAGTTGATCTGCTGCCAATTTCTCTTGGGTCCCCGCCCACCAAGGCACCCTTCAACAGATTAGTAATGACAAAAGAAAGATATCATTTCATTCCTGTGTGAATAAGACTCCCCGCAAAGATAACAAACAGAGCCAAAATGCATGAATCAGAGCATACTTTTTGTCGCGCTTGTGCTTGGCTTGCAGCTTCTCCTTTCAGAACCTGAGTTTCATATGAAAGTAATTCCACCTCCACTTTGTCCAACCAGGTGCAGAGCTCTTCATGTGTGCAGTGCAGCCGGCTTGCAAGCTGCAGGGCCTGTTCCAGAGTCTTGGCTACATCCGCGCTCAATTTAGTAATGTCTTTGTACCTTGCTTTAATGGCCTCCAATTTATCTTGAATTATTAAAACTTCATCACCTAGAATTTCAAAGGCATGTTATAGCTCATGAAAGGAAAGAAGGGAGGAGGGAAGGGGGAAGGGTTTCTTCAGATATTATACACGGATGACATTTTCTGGGGGTTGAGGGGGAAATAGGATGCCCAGGCCAGGTAGCTCTGTTGATTAGAGCATCATCCTGATACACCAAGGTTGTGGGTTCGATCCCTGGTCAAGGCACATACAAGAATCAACCAATGAATGCATAAATAAGTTAAACAACAAATCAATGTTTCTCTCTCATTGATAAATAAAAAATATAGCAAGTTCATTTGTATCTGTTTCCTTAGTGATTTTAAGCATGAAAACTTGAAGCCTGGGTTTAGCCACAGTGTGTGTCACGGAATACAACCTATCTTAAAATTTTAAAAATTGCCTACGACTTACGTGCTCATCTAGAACTGTCTCCCACAAGTGGAAAACCAGTGTTAACTACACCGTGAGCTTCTCTGACCACCCTCTGCAACACAGCGTTTTGTGTTATGAGTAATACACACAACTTTCATTAAGCGCTCAAGTGAGATCATGAGAAAAAAAGTGAGATCGTATTCTCACCCAGCCTTGGTCTGTCTTCAAAGCATTCTCTAGAATAAGGTTTTGGAGTGGCTCCTAAATTGTACAGTTAGTATTTTTCCCCATTCCTAATATATTTTGGAAGCAAAACACAATGTTGACTCTACGGTATTTCACTTGAAAGATATCTCACCTGTTGTTTGTTTAAGTAGTTCTAAACCATTTAGTAGTGCCTGATCTACATTTTGTTTTCTGAGTAGTATGTCCTCTTGCAGAACCTAAAATTCAGGTACCATTTTTATGTGGGAAAAAGAAAAATTGAATAAGTATTAGCAATAGTCAATATTTGAGGACTTTAATTGGGTTTCATAGAGATATATTAAACATCACCTTTTAAATGTTTGTTATTGTTACCATGTTTACCCTCCTCTTTTCATCACTGGGCCATTGTCCCAGGCTCATCTACCATAACTGACAGTACTCTCTTCAGAAAACACGTAGGGCCCCATGAAAACCAGCTAGGTGGAGATACTGAAGTACTACTTATTGTATACATCACAAGTGGCAAACACAAGGCCCACGGGACGAATCCGGCCCTCCACCTTGTTTTGTCCAGCCCGGCGCCTTATTTCTACCCAGCTCGCTTAACTGTTAAGGAGTAGCTCCATTTATACAGTCCTAAAAAAAACTAAAATGACATTCGGCCCTTTGAAGGCAACGCGCGAGGCTGACGTGGCCCCTGATGAAAATGAGTTTGACACCCCTGGCCTACAACAATAAAATAACAATGGAAAGCGAAGACCCTAGCTGTTGGATACACTTAATCTCTTCTTGAAAACGACTTCATTAAAAGTAACCTGTATACAAAAGCAGAGTCTTTCTTGAGTATAGCAATATACCAAAATCATAATGAACTCAAACTAATGCAGAAATAAGGAAGTCTCAGAAAATAATGACAACTGAAATGAAAGTAAAGTGAAATAAAATAAAATAAATAAAATACCCGAAGTTCAGCCTGCTGCTCCCACAGGCCCTCAGTGCTGTAATCCTGGACTGAGAGCTTGCTCAGTTTGCCATGCACTTCATTCAGCCAATTCATCAGCTCCACTTCATCTTCCCCAAAAATCTTAGCATTGCACAGGGCCTGCTGGAGGAGCTCAGCCCGGCTGCGGCTTTTCTCTTGAATATCAATGTACCACACTTGAGAGGAGTCTAATTTATTCTGCACCATATCTTTATCCTCCCTGGAGCTCAAAAGCTTTAAGGAGTGGCCAATGCTAACAGCTTGGTGTAAATGTTTATTGTGATTGATGATGTCATCTTCTAAGGCCTAAACAAAGTTTACAAAAAGAGAAACAAACAGAATGGAGAAATAAAAATGAAAACAAAAAGAGAATGAAGGAATGGCACTCGAAGTGGATTTAATTCCCAATTACGCATAACACAAGAATAATACGTAACTCAAATTTATGGCATAAAAGGAAATGGAGAACTGACTCTTATTAATGTGCAATGGGTAACTTACTTTGTGCTGCGCAATTTGTTCCTCAAGTTTAGATGCTTGGGTTCCGATGGGCTCACAATTCGCCAGCCTTTTTTCTACACTTGTTAGCCACTCAATCAGTGGTTCTAAGGTTTCGTGAAATTGCTGGGCTACCACTGAGATACTTTCCAACTGACGATTCCTACAAATGTGCCAAGATAAAGGTCCTTTAGAGAAGAAGAATGTGTCGAAGTACATGCTCCTGAATTCTGTTCTAAACATTTTTTGTAGGGAAACTTCTAAGGTTAAAACTAAAATCTGTCACATTTAAAGAACATGTTAAAACAGTTCTACTAAATACAACTAGTTGAACAGCAGAACAACTGTGTATGCCTGAATCTTATAAAAGTCTTAAGTAACTAGATTATAATGCTTAAAATAATAATAGTTATAATAATAATGATAGGAACGTTAGAACAATATTAATAATAATGACAATAAGATATTTATTTAGTGCATTTATTTTAGGAATAAAAGTAGAGGGTATCTCCCATGGGAACCAGGCATAATGTCCTGGGACATTACAGAGGAGTAATCTACTGGCACATATTAAAAGCAAACAGGCCCTGGCTGGTGGCGCAGTGGATAAGGCACCGGCCTGCAAATCCAAAGGTCACTGGTTCGATTCCCAGCCAGGGCACATAACCAGGTTGCAAGCCACGTCTCCAGCCAGGTCCGTAGCTGGAGGTAGGTGAAAGGCAACCATACATTGATGTCTCTCTCCCTACTCCTCTCTCTAAAAAATAATAAAATCTTAAAAAAAAAAAAAAAAGTAAACAGGAAGTTTTTAACCTCCTTAGGAGCACCTTATTCTATGGTCCTATATAATTCATTTTAGTCCATAGTTCAAGGTTAGTCAAATTTTTCTTTTCACCTTTACCTCCAAGGAGGTAGAAATTTATGGGAATACCCGTTCTGTTTAGTGGCTCACGTATTTTCAACCCAACAGGTCTGTGTGGCTGCACTTCAATGCCGCAACTCCTCAAAACTGGTCAGTGGGAGGATGAAGAGAAGTAATAAAGGAATGTCGAGGGCAAAAGCCCAGTGGAGCCATGCTCTAGGCTTCCTGGCCTTCATATATTATAGCACCCTTCCCCTGCCTAGTTTCCTAGCTAACTCCTCCTCCTCTTTTAATAGAGAGCTTAGCTGTCACTTCCCCCACCCTTAAACTAAATGCTCCCAAAGAACCCTGTGTTTTTGCTTTGAAACAATCACATTCATCATTACTTTTCAATTGCTTATAACCTTATTAGACGGCATGGTGAGGACACAGCACATCCTTGTAAACCAAGGCCAATTCTGTGCCTGATACATAGAAGGCAGGCAATAACTATGCAATTAACAAATGAAGAAATCACCAGAGAGAAATGTTTCTCTCAAAACAAGGAGTTGGGATATGTCTGGTGACTCCAAGACACAACCGTTAGAGGAAAGAGGAGACAGGCACCATAGATAGCCCTTGCTGTCTATGTTCACATACATGTTAAACATAGGAAAATAACAGGAGAAGTACTACCAAAATACAAAAATATCAGTATTAAAGCCATTGCTACTCTTCCTAAAGAGTGGAAGTAGCATCTAAGTTACCTTGTTTCAGCTTTATTAAGCAATGCCTCCCATCTACTATCCAAGAGACTCAGTTGTTTCAAAATCTTCACTTTATCTGCAGGTTCTGCTGTGGCAGCAATTTTTTCTCCTTCTCGTTTGATCACCTCCACAGTTGACTTGCGGTCATCCAGCAATCTTTGGAGAAGCTGGAAAGAAAACAATACATACATACATACATACATACACATACACATACACATACACGCGCGCACACACACACACACACACACACCACAGAGTAAAAGAAATAATTGTATCAACACAAAGGAAAATATATTCTAGGTACTTTTGCTATGCGACCAAAATATATATTTTGTATGGATTCACATAAAAAAGGATCTGAAAAGTAGGATTTTTAAAATAATTATTTTTTCATAATGATGTTCCTACTGTGTCAGATGTTGTGGTAGGGGTTTTTCAGCGTAGACAAAACTAATATTGATAAGGCCACCAAACCATTCTTTTTTTACTTTTTAATATAAAATCATGGGGTAGAGGTGCTGCTTAGGATAACTCCACTGCACTGAAAATGATGAATTCCCACTGTTGTAATGAAATGGGAATATCTTAAACACTGAACAATTAACTGTCTGTCCCATTAAGAAAAAACAGATGATTATAAATCATTCCTGTTTTCAAAACTATTTCTGATGTTAAACAATCCAGGATAGATAAGGAAGTTAAGACACTAAGTTCACAAGCTGGTGAGGCCAACATTAAAAGCTCTTGGCTCTTTTTACTAGGTGGGGCTAGCTCCTAATATCCTTCGTGTAGATGAAAACTAACAAAGAGCTTATAAATATCACTCCCAAAAGAAATAGAGGGTGGACCGAACATAAGAGAAATATCCAAAGCTGGCTAAGTAAGACTAATACTTTAGGATTTAGCAGTAGGAAAAAAAAATCAATTCCATTCTAAGTAAACATTTCAAGAAGCCTGGAATGGAATGTTTGATACAGGTAGCCAGAGCTCAGAATTCCTCTGCTCTTATCTTATCAAATATTTCATGAGCAAGTACTATCCATGCACAGGCAGTGTTGACTAACAGCAATGAGGAAGGCATGAGGTATAAAATACTAACTACTTGACTGTGTCCTTAATCTGATCCTGACAGATAGGTAAGGAGCAAAGAAATGGACAGTTACCCAGAAGTAACAAGCTAGAAGTGTATTCATTCACTTTCATTTTGAGATCAAGACTACCAAAGTAGGAGGTAGGGGAACATGTTTAAAAAGAAAAAACATAAACCCTCTTGACACAGTTTAGAGTACCAGATGGTTTAGGTGGTAAAGAAAACTAATTAAGTAGATTACGTTTGATAAATTTTAATCACAAAGCACCGGCAATTAAGAAAGCAAAATCAGAAAGCTTTGTTGGCTAAGCATGGTTCAACAACTTGGGGAGAATTACAAAGGTTTAAATTAAATTGTGAATGGCAGTATTTATATTATTACATATCACATCACATTATTCTATGTAAAATATAATATTTGAATGTTACACTTTATGTTATATACATTATTCAAAAATCGCACAAAAGTAATGTGTTTCCTATGATGTTTCTTTAATTCTTGCCTCTAAATCTATTTTTAACAGGTTAATTCCCCAATATACTAAAGTCTCCAGAGTACGAACACCAAAATTAAATTAAGCCTCTTATTCCATTCTCTTCTAAGGTTTCACCCAGAAGAAAACTTACCAATGTGCTGTGATCTAGGACCCTCCCATACGTCCTTTCACTTCATGGCTGACAAATCAGTACTGAAAACACCACTAAATGATTTCTATTGGACCACTACTATCAGTAGCACAAAGCCTGAATGTGTAGACTAAAGCAGTTATCATCCCTCTAACAAGTGTGTCTTTACAACTTGGTTCTTACTAAGTCTCAAAAGACACAACAGCATATTCCTTAGCATATGTAAACCAAATATTTTCCTCTTTAGTACAGGTTAAAACTGCCTATACTTAATCTCTACATCAAACTAATACATAAGGGATCAGTGATATTTCTGTGCTAAGTCACCTTTTTGGAGTAAGGGCTTCCCTGACTACTGTATTTAATATTGCACACATACAACCCCCGACTCTAGTACTTCCTATTCCTCATTCTTAGTACCACATTCTAATTTTTATCTCCCATCCCTGCTTTAGTTATCACTTGCTAACTTTTCACTTACTTTATTGTTTCTCTCTCCCTGTTCCTCCTTTCCCACAAAAATGTAAATCCAGTAAGGAACTCATCTTTTTATTTTTTTTAAGATTTTACTCATTATTTTCAGAGAGAAAGGTGGGGAGGGAAGAAGACAGGGAGAGAAACATCAATGTGTAGTTGCCTTTCACCTGCCTCCAAACGCAGACCTGGCTGGAGACCTGGCTTGCAACCTGGTTGTGTGCCCTGGCCGGCACTCAAACCAGCGACCTTTGGGTTCGCAAACCGGTGCCTATCCACTGAGCCACCAGCCAGGGCAGGAACTCATCTTTTTTATTGGGTGCTGTATCTCCAGAACCTGGAACCATGCCTGATCCATGGCATCTGGTTCCATAAACATGTGTTAAATGGCCAAGAAAATAATGTCTAGAACATCAATAAATAGTTAACTAGGGTATGCTATAAACATAAACAGAGTCACAAGTTAAATTTTTACTCTCATTAATACAGAACATGAAACACAATACAAAGGCATCACTAGCCTACCTTTTGCTCTTGTATCTGGGCCTTCACCACTTTGAACTCAGCTGAGGGAGGCTTCTGATTGGCCACCAGCTCCTCGGTGTCTACCATCCAGCTGAGCAGGGACTCTAGCGCATCCTGGAATCTCCCACAGTGCAACAGGGCCTCCTGCAGCTGGGCTGCTCTCTGAGCCACCTGCCAAGTTCCAATGTTTTCAACTTACTTACTTGTTTGATAAAACAATGAAATTTGCCTACCAGCCTCCATTTTTCATGTTTCTCTCCCCATCTGGCCACAAATTTTTCTTGTCATTTAAAATCTACCCAAAATATTGACAGTGAACAGGATAGGGGTAGAAAGGTGTCAAACGTCAGCAAGTAAGCCAAGAAGATAAGGTTACCATCTCAAACAGTTAACGTAAAAGACAACTTCTTTGAGATTTTGGAAATATCCAATGCCTTTATGGTTAGCAGAGAATGATTCAAATATTTAAAGGTTACTGAAAGAAATAATGCGTTGGTCATTTTTATCACTATCTCTGAGATTCATTTTTTTATTTCCTGCTGATGAATATAGGGATAATGATAAAATGACTAAGATTAAAAAATGACTATTGTAACAGATAGAATCAAAATTATGTTTTGCTAGGCAAAATGACTATAAAGTATCCAATTAAATCCTGCTAGCTCCAAGCTCCGAGTCCTTGTCCTTTTCTAACAGGCCAGGGGCTTTTGTCTTTTAGTCAATGGAGCCTCTGTGTCACACAATACCCTACCGCCCTTCTCACAGGTCTTTTTTCTTCTAGACAAAGAAAGTCGTTGGCAAGACATTTTAAACACTATGGAATATATTTTCACCTGACACTGCATTCCAATTGTTTTTAAGGAGCACTACAATATAAATCAAATTTTAAAGAATGATAAATGTGGGTTTGAGACCAGGGTATGACTAAGATTTCAATGCAGCGAAAATTTGTATATGAACAATAACCACTACCACCTGATAGGTACCAATTTTCTGATCATTTATGCCACATGAAGACCTTACCATTGTGTGTCCACATTATCTCCTTAAGCTATCAGAACATTACTTTCCAGTGTTTTCCTTCATTGATATATTATTTAAGGTGGCATCTATATCTCATAAGTAAAATAATATTTGATGTTAATACTTTATAATAAGGATGGCAAACTCTTAGTCCAGGGCTGACCTACAGACATAGTTGTTTTTTCTTTTCACCTGCACAGGAAGACATATTTCGCAGTGTGAAATTGGTTGATGATATTTGAAATGTAGAAGATTTCCATAAAAAATGTGATTTCCAGGTTCTTTTGGAAGTAAACAGAACATGGCAACAGTGACATAGACCTCTGCATGGCAGTGGTTTGCTGGAGCTCAGCAGATGCTGTACCTTTACAGGTGTGTGTGGTTTCTCAACACAGGGCCACCTGCCACCATAACTGCGCTACTGCATGTTTATCACAGTCAAGATAATGACAGGGCAAGGCCCTGTTTCACCCAGATGGTTCCCTTCATATGCTCCCTAATGAGCCCTGTATACACCTGAGTTTGGACCATCCAGTTGACAGCAATATAGATATGATTTATACTTGCAACACATGCTGGTAAATGATAACAGAAGAAATGACAGGGAAGGGAGATGAGAAAATCACCTTTTTATTGAGAGTCTTCCACCTTGTATTGACATCCTCCAGGTCTCGCTCTAAACCCTGGGTGCTGGTGCTGTTGGCAGCGCTCTGAATGAGGCCCTGACCCAACCAGTTGACATCTTGCTGTTGAACCAGTAAGGGTTCAATCTCTTCTTTTTGGAATACCTACAGTTGGAAGAGCAATAATCATATAACTATATTACCTAATAACCACCAACTATAAACATTTACTCAATGATCAGAATCCAAGTATTAAAGGTAAAGATAATTTTCCTTGCCTATTTATGTTATAGCTACCTTATTAACAACAGTCAGAAAGCATACTAAATATAAATTCATAATAATTATTATTAAAACTATTCAGGAATATTAAAAAGTAATAGTCTATGTGCATTTAATGAGATTACCTATAAAACCAGGAGAATAGTATATGTGTCCTCTTTTTATTGTTTCATTATCATAGCACTAAAAATTTCCTGTCATTCCACTATAACTCTAGTATAAAAATGTATAACAAGTGCTAAGGAACAAAATGATAAGAAGGGCCCAAGTTAAGCCCAGTTACTGGGCAAGGACTCTTATAAGCTCTTCTAAGACTGTCCGCTCTTAGTGGCATTCAAGTTTGAGACTCACTGTATGTCCGTCCTCCTTGGGAAAGTCTGTTTAGGTCCTTTTCCCATTTTTAAATTGGGCTGTCTCTCTTCCTGGTGTTTATATATATTTATATAACTATGTATAACAAGTTCTTTATATATCTTAGAGATCAAACCCTTGTTTGAGTTATCATTGACAAATATGTTTTGCCATATGGTTGGAAAAGAGGACACACAAAGGATCTATAAGCATATGGAAAGGATGCTCAACATCACTAGCCATCAGAGATGCAAATTAAAACCACAATGAGATACCACCTCACACCTGTCAGATAGATGATCATCATGAACAAATCAACAACCAGCAAGTGCAAACAAGGATGTGGAGAAAAGGGAACCCTGGTGCAGGAATGCAGACTGTTGCAGCCGCTATGGAAAACAGTATGGAATTTCCTCAGAAAAACTAAAATTAGAACTGCCTTTTGATCCAGCAATTCCACTGCTAGGATTATACCAGAAGAAAGCTAAAACACCAATAAAGAAGAGCCTATGCACCCTTACGTTCATAGCAGCGCTATTGACAATAGCCAAGTGCTGGAAACAGCCTAAGTGCCCATCAGTGGATAAATGGATCAAAAACTGTGGTACATTTGCACAATGGAATAATACATAGCAGAAAGAAGGAACTCCTACCTTTTGCAAGAGCATGGATAGAACTGGAGAGTATTATGCTTAGTGAAATAAGCCAGGCAGTGAAAGACAAATACTATATGATCTCACCTAATACAGGAAACTAATGAACAAAACAAACAAATGAGCAAAATAGATCCAGAGGCATGGAAATAAGGAACAGATTGACAGTCACCAGAGGGGAGCGGGGAGAGGGAGAAGGGGGAAAGAAGGGGAAGGGTCTAGTCAAGGAACTAGTAAAAATGACCCATGGACATGGACAACAGGGTGAGGACTGACTATGGGAGAGGGGATGGGGAGGGTGGGGCAGGGGACAGCAATGGTGGAAAGATGCCACAATTGTAATAGAACAACAATAAATTAAAATTTTTAATTAAAAAATCAAAACATTTGAGAATCAAATTGGATGTGAGCATCACTCACAAGACAATGAGGGGCCAAAATGCAGGGATAAGAAAAGAAATACGATATGGTTGGCGCTGCAGTGGTATGGATCCCTATACACCTAGCCTCCTCAATGTCTCTCAAGATGCCAATGGGCTTGCAAGGAGTATGCAGAACCCTTCCTCAGATCTGATCACACATATCACCAGCATAGCAACTCTGCCTGCACTGTCAGCAGCTTTCTAGACCCCTCCCCCAACCGATTCCTCATCTCATCAACTTATGGTCCCCAGTTGCCTATAACTGTCAAAAGATTTAATGTGTTAGAGTAAAATGCAAGTTCCATGAAAGCAGAAATTTCTGTTTTCCTTATATAACAGTTTCATGCCCTGGACCTATCACAGTACCCAGCATGCAATATGTACTTAATAATTATTTGCCAAATGAACATCAGTACAGAAAATTAATATTTATGTCTTGGAAGGAATGCCATCAACCCCTTAACAGATAATACTGGGAGTAAGTCAACACTTTCATAGATAATACTTAATGTTTTTAATACAGGGATTGAAAATAAGCTAATTTAACTTGGGAAGGAAGGTTTCAGCTAAGATACTGAGGTAAGATCAGGTCTGGGGCTCTGAGTCATTAAACAACAGGGCACCACATAAGCATGTCAATAGTCCAAGCGAATAAACAACTAAAGAGAGTATATGAATACATAACAAAGGCAAATACCAAAACAGCACTTAAGATAAAATTCGTGCACAGAATGGAAAATAGGTTTGAAAGATGCAAAGGCCTCATGAGACAAACTCTCCAGACCATCAAACAGCAGGATACTCACTCCCCTATTGTGAATGAGTGAATTAAGGAACAGCAAACAAATAAATGATCATTTCTTCCAGAAGTCCCTTCCTATATGACAATTTCACACTGGAGAATTATTTCCGTGTAGTAATGCCAAATATAAAAAATCAACCACACATAACCAAAGAACTTATAAGAACTCCCCAAATCACTGAGAGAGAAAAATCCTAAGTTTTTATAACTTTTTAAAAGGCATTAATTTACTTAATAAGGCAATAGAAAGTTGAGAGACAAGGTAGTGAAAATAAAATTTGGCGCTCTATTATGATTCTACGTATTTTCTACACCACTTTCTAAATTACTACTTCTAGAAATGAATAGCTGTGGATATGTTTCACTACTCACAAAAAAAGGGGGCGGGGGATGAGGGAGGGCAGCCACCTTTAGGTCTAGGAACTTGTCTGGTATATAAGGATTCAGGGAAAAGTTCTGGTCTCCCTCTTAGAGAATTTTTCAGGGGATACAGACACACAAAAAAGCCCCGATAAAAATACTGTAGTAAATTGCCTTAGCCTCTTCCCTTGGTTTTAAAGAAATTAATTTTAGAGTTGCGTATCAGTAGTAGGTTGAGGTGAGCCTGTGGCAATTTTCTGAAGTGCTATAAGAATATACGAAGGGTTAAAAAAGATAACTACTACAGAATCTATATGCTCCTAAGAGCTTCATTATTTTCTACAAATAAACTGCATGCTCTTTCACATAAAATAGTACTTGGCTAAGCTTTTAAATGAACATGCCATTGAAAGCCTGCTCAGGGAAAGGGCATCGCTAACTAAAGCAATTATTTCATGGACTTCAAAGAGAAACTTTTCAAATATTATCCAAATTCCTTATCTCTCGGGCACTATCAAGAGACACTCCCCGCCCCCTCATCATAAGCACACAAACACAGAGAGAGAAGCTTAAAATAAAATTAAATTACCTCTGAGGCAAAGTTTACCAGAAGAGCTCAGTGAAAGTACCAAAATAGCTAAACTTCAGTCTAAGTGGGAAGAAAAAAATTACAGGCCTGACAAACAACCTGTACTTATTACAATGCTTCACCCTTTACTTTCTTAGCTCATTCCCCACTCACAAAAAAGTTAGGAGCTATCAAGACTGAAAAATACAGCACAACATAACTTCTCTATTTCCACATGCAGAGCTACTGAGAGAAAACTTTCAGTAAGGATTTTAAAACATCCTTAATTTGCGTATAGAGTACTTGGCAGACCACAACAATATAATATTGTATTTGTACCTTTATGACTACGCCTGTTCAAGCTTAATAAATCCAATGTAGAGGCCCTTAAATGGCAGCGTCTTAAACCACAATTTGTGTAAAAGCTGAATGTTAACATAAATTCACAGTGCAGGCACTGGAAGTGACGGCAAACAGCCTCCATCTGCACAATCAATAGCAGGGCTCTCAACAGCTGGCAACAATCATTCTCAAAACTGGTTCCTAATTAGTGTGTTGTAATGATCAACTGATCAATATCTGGCAAATCACAGGATACTAGTCATACACACACCCCCGCGCCCCCGGCCATGCTCCAAATAAAAGGCGAGATTTGATCATTATTACAAACACTAGTGACCAACTTGAGAACAGAAGCACAAACTTTTGGCAAGGTAGGGTCTCAGGTTTGCATTAGTTACCTGAACTGACTGAAAGCCATTACAGACTGTGTCCAACACGCCTGCCTGGGCCCTTGTTTTCCTTGGAGCTGCTTTCTTCCTCACTGCAACAAATTTTGGGGAGCATGTCACATGGATCACCTCCATCTCCTGGGCAGAAAGAGGTGCCTCCACTTGCTCTTCGGATGCTATGATGGATTTTTCCGAACTGCATGATGGTAAAAGTGTCCCATTTTCTTCTAAACTTCTGCTACCACAACCTATGTCATTTCCCCCCATATCTAAATGAGAGAACCCTAAATCCTCAGGACAATCTTCCATAAATTCCCTGTTTTGTGCTGTGATTTGGAATTCTCCTGGTCCACATGTTTTTCCTTCTCCGGGGTTAGATACACATTCTTTTTCTCCATCTCTTGGCACAATG
Organism: Noctilio leporinus; assembly: GCA_004026585.1. NCBI lineage: Eukaryota > Metazoa > Chordata > Mammalia > Chiroptera > Noctilionidae > Noctilio > Noctilio leporinus. Next base: position 111,053 of record PVIW01004870.1, read on the forward strand.
CATGGGTCACACCTAACAGTGCTCTCTTTCAAATCATTCGGCAGGCAGCACTTTTCAGCAGGTATTTCCCTCTGACCTTTTCCACCATTTGTTTCCTCTAGTGGAGAAACACCATGGAAAATCATTTTGAAGTTTTCATCAGGATGGGCACTTCGATATGAAAGCAAAGGGATTTTCTGTTCACTAATGGAATTGACAGAATAAAAGGGTGTATGTTGTTCTGCTGTGTGAATATCTTCAGCAGAAGACAAGTTTGTAATTCGTGACTGGTCTCCAGTTAAAATGCCCTGTTTTTCTTCCCTCTCTGCTGGAGGGCTACATAAGCCAGAGTCATCCTCCTCAGATGTGACAGAATTAGTCCCCCACCTGCACTTGCTGGCCTTGGTAACAGCATCTGACATTTCAGTAGGTTCAACAAAGGAGCTTTCACTTTTGTTCACATAATCCATAAAATTGGCTGGGACAAACATCCGCCATGACCGTCTATGCTCTTTCTTTTCTGCATGAGATTTCGCCTTGGGTAATCCTGTGGTTCGAATGATATCACTATTCAGTTTGAGGGCATCAAAGATCATCTTTTCATCTAGTGTGTGAGCTTCACGACCTCTCAGCTCAAACCCACTGGAGGAAGCAAGGGCACCGTTGGAGCATAAAGAACTAACATCCAGTGTCCTATGACTGTAGGGTAAGGTCCGATCTGCAAAATGCCTGGAAGACAGGCTACCTTTTGAACCAGAGTCTATCTGTTCATTTAGTCTAACAGTATCATAGATTGACCGCTGGGGGACATAACAGTCTTCAATATTTAAGTCCTCCTCTTCTTCACCCTTCCCTACACATGGGGGATTCTGACGTAAACAGTCTGGTCTGCTGAGTGGCTTCCCCATTTTTGTAGAAAAGTTAAAGCAAATATTGCAATTCTTGAAACGGAAGATAAGAAATAAGGCAAAGCATCTTTTGGAAAAGTATACTTCTGAACAGAACTATTAAGTATCTTTAGCATAAAGACACATACTCAGATAATATATTTCATAACAGATGAGGTGTTTAAGGTCATCATCAGTGCATCGGTCTAAATGCAACTATCCTTTTAACTGGTAGCTTTTAGAATGATTCTAAAAAATAAAGTGCATCAAGAACACAGAGCAGAAATTTTCTTCCTCCCCTTCCCCACCCCAAAGTTCTTTTTCATACTCCAAAACATACAACACACACACATGCACACACACACACACACACACACACTTAACAGTGGCTCAAACAATCAGAACATTCCATTGTCAATCCATTTCCCTTTTTAGTCTAATTTTGCATCTGAGATTTCCAGATCAAAATTTCCAAATGAGCAAGCATTTTAACAGGCTGAAGGGTAATTTAGGCAGAGTTCTGGTTAACTGTAATCCATGTACAGATGATGGCTTGCAAAACTTCATCTCCTTTATAAATAAACCATCCTTTAGAAACTTAAAAAGACAAACACAGGGACCATGTATTGTTCAGATCAAGGCACAGAACAAATCGTCAGAGAAACATAAGTCTAAAGCTGTAAGAAAGTTAAAATTTTCTATAACTTTTTTGGGGGAGTAGCTATAAATAATCTGAATTCAACCAGCAGTTTTTCTTCCCATATTAAGCTTCTTGGAGGCCAGTCAGAACTACCCAAAGGAAAAAAACAAAAATTCAACTTTCAGACAGCCAGGTCAGTACAATCCAGCAACTGTTTAAAGTAAACAGTTTAGAAAGCATGGTGTTCTATAAACTCTCAAAAAAAAAAAAAAAAAGCCATTTGCAGTCTTATCTGATCTTCCTTAAGAAGGCTTATTCCACCTGAGGCAATGGCAGCAAAGAAGAGCTCCAGGTTTCCTCTAAGGCACACAGCAGCATCGGCGTCACTCGCGTTCAGGCTGAAAACCCGGACTACTCTAGCCTTTGAAACTGACCAACTGTGACCGCCGTTTGTCTTGCATTTTAGCTACGGCTGGAGAGAGGCAGAAAAGGAACTTCAGCAGGGGCCTCCTGCGCTGTCCCCAGCTCCTCAAGGCAGTCCGGTCCCCAGCAGGGCAAGCATCTCCCCGAGCCAGGTCGCTTCCAGGAATGCCCTTTCTCCTTAGGCAACATCTGCTCCGTCCGTCGCCGCGAGCGCCCCGGACTCGCAGCTCTCTAGCACTTGGCTGCTACGCCCTCCTGCGACTTAACTTCGCAGTCATCTTTTCTTTGACTCCTGGCCTCCTCCCGGAGCCGGCAGGAGGTTTCAGGGGGAGGCGCCCAGAGGCCGAGAGGCTGCAGTGCAACAGCTTGGCGGTGACATCAGCGCAAATCAGGCCCACAGCGGAGAGGCGCTGGCTGCTCAGGATCACCCAAAGCTCACCGCCTAGCTCAGACTAGGAAGGGGTACAAAGGGCTGGCAGAGGTGGACTCTGACACCAGGAACCCCGGGAAGAAATCATTTCTCTGAAGGTCCAGTGACCGTGTTCATTTGAATATTAAATGACGGGGGAAGCGGGGAGCTAACAGGTCCCTATCCTCCCATTGAAACCACACTCACACAGTTGCAGACTCTTAAATAGTGTCTGCTATGAGAAAGGCGGATCACTTAAAAGTCCTGTTGTGTCATTCCTTTTTAAAGCCCAAGTTCAAGTCTAACTGTTCTCCAGAGTAAATTATTCCTATGGCAGGATGCCCTGAGCACCGCTGACATGAATATTAGTAGTTACTAATAACCATGCAGTCCTCTTGAGGTTAAGAGATCAAGGGCAGTAAATGACTCCAGATATTTCATAAACAAAATCACATGCACAAATTTTTATCTATTGAACAAATGCTTTCAAAACGCTGTTTGAAAACAAAATCAACAAGCCAAGCCTTAGCCTTTGGGGGGAAAGTTAATACTTTCATTTAAATAAAATAAAAGCTATCCATTCTTTCCTAAATAAGCAACATTGCCAGAGTAGCTGATAGAGTTGTGAGGGTAGACTGTCTTTTCTGAATCTCACAAAAATAATTTGAATATAAATAAAACTATGCTGACCCCAAGTGAAGAAGGCAGTTCTGGTAAAAAACAATCTTATACTTTCTCTAATACTTTTACAGAAAAGAAAAAAAATGTGGGACATAACTTTTGAATAATGAGAAAACATTCCAAAACTTATTTTTACAAACTTAAAAATTAAATCTTAAAAAAAAGAAGAAGAAGAAGCAGCAGCAGCCCTGGCTGGTGGCACAGCAAAGAAGGTGCCGGCCTGCAAACCCAAAGGTCTCTGTTTCAATTCCCAGCCAGGGGACATAACCGGGTTGCAAGCAAGGAGCTGGAGGCAGGTGAAAGGCAACCATACATTGATGTCTCTCTTCCTCTCTGCCTCTCTCCCTTCCCCTCTCTTAAAAATAATAAATAAAATCTTTATAAAAAAAGAAAGAAAGAAAATATACCTAGGGATGGGAATTAAGAGGTGGAAGGACCAAGCAAAACGGAAAAAGCACTCATGGACATGGACAATAGTGTGGTGATTGCAAGGGGAGTTGGGGATGGGTTATAAGGGGTATATGGTATAATAGAAATACAATAAAAAATAAATTTAAAAGTTCTATCCGGAACTCTGTAAGTACTGTACCATACCCATTCAACAATTATTAGATACAATCCAGCACGTGGTCATCAAGTTGTTAAAACATATATATGTAGCCATCTATAAAGAAAAAATAAAATACTCAACAATATCACAGTATCAATGCCCATTTTTCATAGACAAGAAGTGCAATATTTCAATAAGCACTTGATCCCGTGATGTTCAAGCCCACAGGTTGTTCTGAGGTGCTGATAATAAGAGAAAGAAACACATGCTCACAAGTTGCATGTCTGAACAGTGGGGTTGAGTACTAGACTGCGGACTAATCAAGACTAAGGGTTTTTACTCCTAATTGCCACTATCTTGACATGTAACCCTGGAAAGCTGCTTATTCATGCAATATTAATAATTAAGTTTCCATGAAATGTGGATGAGTGCCTTTCTCTAAACATGCTGAGATGCTCAGAAAACTTTTCATAAGAAAGAATGGCTCTATTTCAGTCCTCCTTATGCTCTAACTCTGAATCATTAATACAATATTATTCTAACCTATGTAACACTAAGAAAAGCAACATGCAACCCCACATTTGAGATGGATAGTACATTTTTTAAATGACAAAGGTAATTTCATTCATAAATTCAACCTTTCATCAAATAGTGCTGTTTGCCAGATACCATGGTAAGCACTGACAAAGCACTGGGACAGAGAGATGAGGTGCCACTGTCCTTCCACAACTTTCAATACCATTGAAAATATAAATGAGGAAATGGAAATGATACAGTTTGGAAGGAGAAAGTGCTATGGAAAATGTCCTCTAGCTGATCATGTTTAAGAATATGCCATTTATTTAAAAACTGAATTCCTGTTTTATTAAAATTATTTTGACTAACATTATTATTCTAATCCTAATCCTAATACATTCTGATTCAAGTTAAAATTTGCACTATTCTATCAGTATTTTTAATATATATACAAATACTATATATATATATATATATATATATATATATATATACATATATGTATGCACACTATATATAATACTTTGTTACCTGAAGCCACATTTCAAAGACATATCTAGAGAACATTTAAGAACTTATAGTACAGAACTAAACTGGTTTATCCTTTCCTTTCAAATTTGGTTTATATAGCTACTTTAAATATTATTGTCTCTGACATTAATAAAATCAAGATATATTAAACCATGTTAAATGTTAATCATGATATCAGGATCTCTCATCTTTTCATGAGAGAAATACACAATAAATAAAATGGGCAAAAATTTTCTGAAAAACTGTCAACAGTATTAGTTCATACAATGTTAAATGCTTTCAAAACATTACTTTTACATAGCCTATTAGATATGATCTAGCTAAAATTTCTTCTAAAGGCAGATGATTTTGGAAAACTGCACAAATACTAACAAAATATAAGCAATACAGTACCACTTTCTTATTTAATATTTCTGAAGTTCAGCTGATTCTTTAAAAGGGAAGTTACTGAAAAATTTTACCACTAAGTACAACAATCCCCTTCACAGAAACACTAAAAGGCTAATTTTATCAACTGAAATATGTACATTTTAGAACTGAAAGTTGGAGATATTAAGAAAATGTCTGTGTGAATAAATGCAACATTGTTCATAAAAACTGGGAAAAGTATCCTCCTGGCCAAATGTTCCTGAAATCTGGATTACAAACTAAACAAGAGATACGTTTTTGGTTTATTTGTTTGTTTTTGCTATGCATATAAAAATAGGACTTAGGAAAAACAATCTCTCTTATTCTTTTTCAAAGAGGCCATTAGCTAATGAAAACTAAAAACCTCTTATATTTACAGTTTTCAAATTAATAAAAATCCTCACAAATGGCTAAAAGTTTATGAAGATATTCATTCATCAGATGAATATACAATAACTACTAACTTCAGTGGAAAACTTTTTATTAAATAGAAAGCAGGCTATTCAGACCCCACCACAAAAACAAATTTAAAAATTCTTAATAGATTTACTGTTGTCTGCCTGTGATGGGAACTATCTTTAATACACACTTGCTATTCTTCCCGTTACTACAATACTACTAAGACTATGTTTTCCCCTCATCTTTGCTATGTTGATCAGGTGACAATGGATAAAAAATATTCTATGTAATATGAAATGATTCTACATGCAAACATCATTCACTGGAATATATACATATAACTTCTTAAAGTTGATTAAACAAACAAACAAAAAAAAACATCCAGCAAGCAAAACCAATACACATGTTAATGACCTCATTTAATTTCCTTCATAGAAACAAAAACAAAACCAAACAAAACCTGAAAACAATCTTATATTAAAACCCTGACAAAAAATAAAATAATTTTGAAATTAAGACAAGGCTATATCGGGAACAGGAAGTGAGCACAAACATTTCCTCAGAGAATCCTGGTTCCTAAACATCTCCTAAAGCTTTTCACCTAATTTATAATCACGGCATTTACCTATCTATCATAGGCTCTTCCTTCATGAATAAGTGGAGGCCTTGATAAACATTTAGGCAACATTTACTGGCCAAGTTAGCAACGAAGCTAACACTTTTTTGTTTCTCTCTCACATACACAGACATTTATACACCTTTAAGCAACTTCCCACATTAGTTAAATAAATTATGTAAGTATCCTTTTATCTAAGGGAGGCCTATGATAATGACAGTAGGTGCTACAGTTGGATGATTCTGGGAGGATTACTTTAAAATAGCAATATAGGATCATGCTATTAGCAACAACAGAACAATTTAAAAGATCTGTTATAAAATCTCTGGCTGAAGCTGCTCTTAGAACAACCTATTTTTATCCCTCAATCTTAAAACAAATGGGGCTAAGAGAGGCTATGTAACATAAAGAGCCACAGCATTGGTTAGCGGCAAAAGTGGGGAGAGAACCCACATTGTCAAGTTCCCCTTAGATATCCCTTTTGAATTAGTATGTGTGATGTAAGAAAGAGGGCACCCATTGTATGCCTAACCTGGGCAGGTGACAATATGAGGTATTACTACACAGCAGATTGACTCCAACTCTTAGTAGCCTGATGTGGTCTCTGCTTCGGTGGGGCTTCTCTCTTGTCCATCTCATGTGACAGTCTTTCTTCCCCAAATTTTAAATGCCACTTTGCTGTAGCTGATTCAATAATGTGACCTTCCTCTAAAGTCCATGCATTAAGTTACAGTTTCTGCAGTGAAAATAATTTCACCTTTAAAAATACTAGAATATATCACACAACCTCCTTGCTAATTAATGTACTTACTGACAAAAAAATCACCAGTCAAGTACAAATTTTTTTCCCTAACCAAAATCTCTTCTGCAACAGCTTTATTTAATCTCCCTGTTTTCAACAAAATGGAGAGCATTTCATCACTGATCTCTATGTAACAACATGGGCACACTTGAAAATCACTATTAAAGCATTTGTTGGACAGTTTAATTTTATCTTTAAAAATATGGTGATATCACAGATGTTGCTTTAAGATCATTTAATAAATATCTTAGCCCTGGCTGGTGGCACAGTGCATAAGGTGCCAGCCTGCAAACCCAAAGGTTGCTGGTTCAATTCCCCAGTCAGGGCACATAACCAGATTGGAAGCCAGGTCTCCAGCCAGATCTCCAGCAAGGTCCATGGCTGGAGGCAGGTGAAAGGCAACCATACATTGACATTTCTCTCCCTCTGCCTCTCTCCCTTCCTCTCTCTCTAAAAATTATAAATAAAAAATCTTTAAAAAATTATTTTATTCTTAGTAAGATATTTGCAAATAATTTATTTCAGCTGAAACTGCCTGGCTTCTCTAGCCTCGTGTCACCTGACATTTTGGTCTATTCAACACTTAAATGATGAGGCCAGGGTTAAACAATGTTTTCACCTGGACCAGAGAAAATTTATTACGGTATAATTAGGTATGCATTCTGGTCTGCATAGTTTCACCTTGGCTGAAAAATTCTCTGCTCTGATAAATAATGCTATTTTCATGTTTAAAATTTTTTTAAATCTTCAGTTCAGGGAAATTTCTACCAGTGATTTTTTTTTTTTTCTTTTTTTTTTTTGGTAGAGATAAAATGAATTGCAATTGGGGCAGAGATAAACAGTAAGCAGGTTCTGAATGAAGACTTTATACCATGGTTTAGAGCCAGGTGGGGTGAAATGTACATTTAGCTAGAATATGACTGTACATACTTGTTAAACCATCAAGTTCCGTTGACTTTCATTAAAACCAAATCAAATCAATATGGTGATAATGATTACTTTCTGAGAATCAGAAAAATCTAACTGGCTGTTGATGACATCATAGGAACTGCTAGGATACATTCCTACATAGTTGGTTATATGTCTTTGATAAGTAAAAGTGTGGAAACATTACTATTGCGTAGTTTAGATTGGAAGCTAATCTTGACCTAGGCGTCTTCAGCAGGAGGTGGGACTGAGGGAACACCAAAGGGACATTTTTACTTTATGCCTCAGAATTTATGGTAGTGTGCATATAATCTGATGTAATAATAGCAAAATATAAGTAGAAAAATGGTACTCTGAATTATCGACAGTAATAAAAAACACCTTGGTCTTCAGACATTTTAATTCAATGACTAATATTTATAAATAGAAAATGTATGGTAAACAGAATTTACATATCAAAATAGTTTAAAAGCTTTAAGCTAATACAAAAGGCAATACAAATCAATTTCAAAACTTGGAATAGTTTTCACTGACAGTGAAGTTAACTGTTAACTTCTTTTTTAAAAAATTGATTTTAAGGAAAGAGAAGAAAACACTGATTTATTGTTGTTGTTGTTGTTGTTGTTTTGCTTTATTGGCTGATTCCTATATGTGCCCTAACTGGGGATGGAGCCTGAAACCTTGGTGTATCAGCATGAAGCTCTAACCAACGCAGCTACCTGGCTAGGGCCTTAACTGTTATTTCTTAGGTTAAGTTTAAGGGGAAGAAAATGGAAGCTGAGAAAGTCTGTCCTACCCACTTTAAATGACCCATTAGGTACCTAGTGAATATAAGGTACCTCCTACTAAGTAACTAACTGTGTAATAGCTATTAGTAAGTTTTAGTCCAATTCTAAAGGCAGTTTATAATACGACTCAACACCAGGGAGACAGACAGCCCAATTAAAAAATGGGCAAAGGACCTCAACAGACAACTCACTGAGGAAGATATACAAAGGGCCCAGAGGCATATGAAAGAATGCTCAACATCACTAGCCATCAGAGAGATGCAAATTAAAACCACAATAAGATACCACCTCACACCTGTCAGAATGGCAATCATCAACAAATCAACAAACAACAAGTGTTGGCGAGGATGTGGGGCAAAGGGAACCCTCGTACACTGTTGGTGGGAATGTAGGCTGGTGCAGCCACTGTGGAAAACAGTATGGGGTTTCCTTAAAAAACTAAAAATGGAACTGCCTTTTGATCCAGCAATTCCACTACTTGGACTATACCCAAAGAATCCTGAAACACCAATTCAT
>PVIW01004871.1:0-120135 GCA_004026585.1 Noctilio leporinus
TTTTTGCGTAGGATATCCGAAAGTTTACTGCCTATATTTTTCTCCAGGACCTTTATGGTGGCACTGCTTATGTTTAAATCCTTTATCCATCTTGAGTTTATTTTGGTGTATGGTGTAAGTTGGTGGTCTAGTTTTATCTTTTTACATGTTGCTGTCCAGTTCTCCCAACACCATTTGTTGAAGAGACTGTTTTTACTCCTGTTTTGGTCCTTCTTAATCTTTGAAGTTAAGCTTTTCCTGATCTTTTCCAAAAAGAAATAATATGTCTTCCTCTAAATTATGATAACATTTTTAATGCAGTTATAGTTTATTCATCCTCATTGCTATAGAATGTTCCATTATATGAAATACACCACCATTTATTTGGGTTTTTTCCTATTTCATTATTTAAAATATTTCTGACTCACAACTATCAACAAATGACTATATGAAAAAAACCTAAACAAACAACCATAACAGGAACAGAACTATAGATATGGAGACCATATGGAGGACCATCAGCGGGGATGAGGAAAGGAAGATTGGGTGGAAAGGTGCGGGGATTAAGAAGCACAACCAGTAGGCCAAAATAGACAGGGGGACATCAAGAGCAGTAAAGTAAATGGAGAAGTTAAGGGACTTCATGACCCATGAACATGAACCAACTGGGGTGGTGCCTGCCAGAGGAAAAGGAGGTAGGAACCCAGAAGAGGGTTGGACAAAGGGGAAAAATGGGACAACTATAACAGCATAACCAACAAAATATACTTTAAAATATTTCTGTGGACATTCTTATTTATGTTCTTGATGTACAAATATATGCTAAGTACATAACTAAATCATGCACATTTTTTAAAAAAAGGAATGCAATGTAGTATACCTTTGTAACACTCATTTTTCATTTACTATTTCTCCAACATCTCTTCATACCAGTAAATATTCTTTGTTGACTTTTTAAACAGTCACAGAGTATAGGTACATTTTGGTACATATTTTTAATATAATTTCCAAATGAAATTGCTGGGTCAGAGGTTTTAAAGTTTCTTTAAAACTTCCAGAAGGATTAATACTATCAGGGTTGTCCTGGGGCCCCAGGCTAAAGCAACAATGGCTAACATCTCTATAGTCTTTGCTTCTGCCCTCCTTCTCTTCCTCTTTTTTCCTGCATCATTCCTCCTTTGTTTTAGGGCCTTTCTTCCCAACCTCCTTCTACTTAAAGGCCCAGCTCTTTCAGAATGTCTTTCCATTTTCATCTAAGGAACTTCTGTCACATTCTTTTTTTTTTTTTTTTTTTTTGGTATATTTTATTGATTATGTTGTTACAGCCGTTCCAAATTCCTTTCCCTTTGTTCCTGTTCAGACAAACCCCACCACCACCACCACCACCACCACTGCCCTATTTCCTCCCACAGTCCCTCCCCCATTCACATTCATGTATTATAAACATAAGTTCTCTGATTTCACTCTTTTCTCTACTATTCTCAACTTCCCCCTGTACATCCTGCACCCACCAACTATGCTTCCTAATCCCTGCACCATTTCCCCATTTTGCCCCCTCCCCCTCCCAACTGACAACCCTCCCCAAAATCCCCACACCTATGTTTCTAATCCTGTCCCAGTCATTTGCTTAGCTTGCTTTTATTTTCCTTCTTATTTTTCATTTTTCAGGTTCTGTTATTGATAGATGTGTTTGTTGTCATTTTAATGTTCATAGATTTTATCTTCTTTTTCTTAAATAAGTCCCTTTAACATTTCATATAGTAAGGGCTTAGTGATGATGAACTCCAACTTTGCATTGTCTGGGAAGCAACACATTTGCCCTTTCATTCTAAATGATAGCTTTGCTGGACAGAGTAACCTTGGTTGTAGGAGGTAGCATTTCATTACTTTGAATATTTCTTGCCAGGTCTTTCTTGCCTGCAAAATTTCTTTTGAGAAATCAGCTCATAGTCTTATAGGAACTCCTTTGTAGGTAACTTTCTTCTTTTCTCTTGCTGCTTTTAAGATTCTCTCTCTCTCTCTATCTTTAACCTTTGGCATTTTAATTATGATGTGCCTTGGTGTGGTTCAATTGGGATCTAGCTTGTTTGGGACTCTGTGCTTCTTGGGCTTGTATGTTTATTTCCTTTGCCAAATTTGGGAAGTTTTCCTTTATTATTTTTTCACACAAGTCTTCAGTTTCTTGCCCTTCCTCTTCTCCTTCTGGCATTCCTATGATTCAGATGTTGGCTCATTTAAATCTGTCCCAAAGGTTCCTCATAATAAGAGAAAGTGTATATCTTAGTATATAAATACAGTTTGCTGAAGTTTCTTTAGTAAACTTGCAAGTATCTGATAAACCTTGAATGAAATGTCAAAGTTTTCACTGTTTTCAAGGTTATTCATATGAAATCTGCCCCAGAGATTCCTCATCCTCTCCTCATTTTTTTCAATTTTTGTTTTCATTTTCTGTGCTGGTTGACTGCTTATTTCTTCCTTATGTTCCATATTGATTAGAACCCCATTTTCCTTCTCTTTGCCATCGGTTTTGTGTGTATTTTTCTTTGTTTCACTTGGCCTAACCTTCACATTTTCCCTTATGAGTGTTTACCATACTCAAGCATATCTGTCAAGTCTGTGAGCATTTTTATTACCAGCATTTTAAACTGTGCATCTGTCAGACTGGAAATCTGTTCATCTGTCAGGCTGGCTACTTCTCTGATGCTTAGTTCAACCACAGGGACCTTGCTTTGTGCCCTTTTTTGAGTCATATTTCTCTGTCTCCACATCTGGACAGGATCCAGTGTTTGCTTCTGTGTCTTAGGTAGAGCTGTTACACCTGTTAGTTGGAAGGGGCAGAGCCTAGGTATTCATCAGTGCCAGGTGACCTGTTTTACCAGGTAGTGGTGCTGTACATGGGGTAGGGGCCTGAGGGGGATCTATGCTGCTTGTTCAGCACTCACCCCTTTTTCGGGTACTTCGTCTTCCTGTATAAGACTAGCCCCTCTCTATTTCCATGGTTCTCAGAGTGGGTGGTCCCGTGGAACTTTCAGGACTGTGGGGGCCACTAAACAAACAAACTCTTCCTGATACTTCCTCCACCCCAACCCCTACTGGTTTTCACAGTCAGAAAAAGCAATGTGGCTTTTTATTTTTCTTCCCCAGCACTGGAACCATGAGCCACACTATCTGGTCTAGTGCCGGGAACATTCAATAGGTGCCCCTACTATGATTTTTCTTTTTGCTGGCAGACCTCTGCTGCTTGCCCATCTGTGCCACCAACTTGCACAGCTGCCTCACTAAGTGCACCAGAAATCCACCTGCAAGCCACTCACTTAACCACCTCCCCTGTGTTCCAGCTCCACCCCTACTACCAGTCTGGATGAGTCTTTCTTTCTTTCTTTTATCTCTTGTTTGTTAGATTTCCATGCAGTTCTACATTCAGAAATTTATGAATGTCTCTAGTTTTAAGGTAGATGTGTTGTTTTTGGTTCTGGGAGACAATGCAGCATGGCTATCCAACTTGGATCTCTCTCTGAATTATGATAACATTTTATCTATTCCTGTTTAACAATCTAGTCTTTTTTTTTTTTATCATTTTTTTGTGCATGACTTTTGTCCCCTACTAAACCTTAAATTTCTCAAACTCAAGCAGAATAATAGATATCTTTATATCTCCCAAAGCATGATAGCTACCCTATTGCTGGAAGAATTTATAAGTGTACAAATGAATGAATAAACAGGTTAAATATTTATCACAGAAGACTTTTCATGGGAAATAGAAATGGAATAGATTGTTAGAGGATGATTAGGACTTACATAGTTAGACAACACAGTGGAAAACATTTTAGGTGAGGAGAACTCCAGAATAAACTAGACACAGGATTGGCCCAGCTGAGTATGTTTGACATTCATTGAGATCCAACTGGCTGGAGCAAATTTTGAATTGGGAAGAGTATTGGGAGAAGAGTTAGAAGATAATTTTTAAGCCAAACAATCAGGGCCTTGAATTCAAACATAAGAAGTGTAAGTTTTCTCCCATAGACCATGGAGAGCCATTGAATGTCTCTATAGGAATTTTTTAGGTTCAGCCATCCAAAAAGCATATGGGTTTCCCTGACCAAAGCTTTGAACTTCTCCATGCACTACATCAGGCAGGTTAATACAATGGCATATTATTAATATCAAGAGACATTATCCCAAACCACACACCTAGCCCACTGGCTTCAAGATCAGTTTCAGACCTTCTTCTAGAGTCCTGAATTCTCTATTTCTGAGTAAGAACTTTCTCCTCCACTTCCCTCCTCCTCCCCTTGCTTCTTGTTAATCCTGTAGTGCTATTTTAACCACACTGAACTTTTTAAAATGTAAAAGAAGTGAAAAAGCCCATAGTGTAACTTTATCAGTCCTTGTGTCACCCCAGTTTGGTCCTGCTTCCTGGAATCCAGTTTCCTGAAATGAATCCAACATGCACCCACCATAAGCTAAGCTGCAACTACACAGCAATAGCAGAAAGAGGTTTCATGCCTATTAGTAGGGCACAATAAAGAACAATAAAGAAACACAGAAAGAACTGTGTTTCATATTTCACAACTATCCTACCCTTTTACAATGGAAAATAGCCACTTTGAGATTTTATAGTTCCAAAGCCTGAAACTTAAGTAGCTTCAAGTAACAAAGCCCTACCTATAAGTCAAAGATAGCCTTCTTTTCTATTCTGCTTAATTATATTTTGCTGTCAGAGTGCCTATCAGATAGTGCTAGATTCACATATCTTCTCCATTAAACTAGGTCCCTTGAGGACACAGACCATAGTCATTTCCACATATTGCAAGGGTATTCAGTAAACAGGACTTGATAGAATGAATAAAACAATGAATAATAATAATGATTAGTAATTATATTTTGATTCAAGTTTCATAATAGATAATCTAAAAGAATCCATGTAGATTTCTTTGCTTAAAATTCTAGGTCTTTTTTTCTTTGCCCCAGGTGAATGAGACATCATATACAGGGTGCATGTGATAAACTGGCAAAATTTTAGTAAAATAAACAACATACCACAAAAGTGTTAAATTTTGAAATAAATTTATTCTTATATGTAAATACATAAACATAGTCATTATATTTTTAATTATTTTAAAAAGTCTCTATTTGCTGCAATAATAGACTCAATTTGACTTCAGAGACTTTGTTTTATTTTATTTTTTTTTAAAGACTTTATTGTTTTTAGAAAGAGCGATAGAGACATCAATGTGTGGTTGCCTTTCACCTGCCTCCAGTTACAGAGATGGTTGGAGACCTGGCTTGCAACCTGATCATGTGCCCTGGCTGGGAATTGAACCAGCGACCTTTGGGTTTGCAGGCCGGCACCTTACCCACTGTTGATTTCAGAGTCTTGAGCACACTTTCATGAACTATTTTTTTAGCCATGGACATCATAATGTTTTCAGTCTTTGCTTTAATGGCCTCTTTATTGGAATGAGGTTGTTTATTAACTTCTTTCTCACAAATGTTCCATACATAACAGTCTAAAGGATTGCATCTGGTGAACTAGGTAGCCTGATTTCCTTGGACCAGAATTTAGGAATATTGGCACTGAGAAATTCTTGCACCTTTTCAGCATTATATGCAGGGACACCATCTTGTTGGAGGATAAAATGGCATCCATTATTTCATCCAGGGTACAACCACTTCTCTCAAAATGTCAAGGTAAACACCCTGAATCTTCATTGATGATTTCCTGGATTCTATGTACAATATCCAGACTTGTGCAATCCTTGGATACCTTATATGTTTTCCTTGTTGGTGTGGTGACATCAGGATCATCATCATACACCTTCACATTGTAAACTATGTAAAGAAATGTTATTGAAGTCCACAATTTCCTTAGAAGTTTGCCCTGATCTCAGTCCAGAAATTATGGTTGCTCTAACATTGTATTCCTTCAACATGATGGTTTCTCTCAAAATTTAATACTTTATATCTGAAACATAGTTTTTCAAAGTTAATAAGCAGGATGTGATATAAGGAGATGCAAAGTTATTGCCAATTGATCACACATACCCTGTATAAAACTACAACCCCAGTACTTGTTATCTACTATACACTCAATAAACATAGCCTTCTTTTCATGTACAATGTAAAAATAATCTGAATTCAGAAAGGCTAGCAAACATAAAATTGTACTTGAATACACACAATCCATCTGATAACCTGTTATTTTATTTTCCTTAAGTGTATTGATATAAAAATCAAGAACATTTAATCCACTACAATATTCTAAACTTCTAGACATGGTAAATCTTGGCACATATGTTTTATGCTAATATAAAACCAAGATAAAATACAGTATATCCTTTCTGCATTGAGATGTTTACTGACACAGAACATAAGCTTCTTTTCCATTAGAAAATCCATATTTGCACCTGAGAAGTCTTAAAAATAATTTCACCAATGAACAAACTGAGACTTAGAATGACAAAAATGGCAGTGGCAGATCCAGAACCCCAGAACAACTCTGCCCATTTCTGTGAAGAGAAAAGGGTGAGGAAAGTGGGGAGAATCTTTAGCATTATTTACAAAGGAAAATGTAGGATCCACATAAGATCACCTTGAATGTTTTCAGTGTCCATGTTGTTTTCCGAAAGGTATAAGACTCTTAGCTCTGAACTGAGAATATTATCCCCTTAGAAATCAATTTTTACTTGATCACTTCTTAGAAATAATGTGAGACCCTGTGCATAATTTAATCATTTGACAAATCACAGAAGAGTTCTTCAAACTAACAATGTCTGTTTAATCTTTATACCTTACATGGTCAAAATGAATACCAATTTTGAAAGAGTCAGTACCCCAACACGGACTGGGGAGTTAGATAAATAGGCAGAGCCCCCAGTCCTGACGCCAAGGAATTAACTGTCAGGTCTCGTGATTCAGATCACATTTCACACTCATACTAGAGGTGAGATAGAAATGAGTACCATGGATTGCAGTAAAGTAATTTATCTACTCAAATAACACATTTCATAACTGAGGCAAAGGATATGTGATGCATGATAGTCAAGATAGTTATATCCATTTTTTGTTTTCAAAAAAGCTGGTTTTATTGAAACAAGAAAGTTAGAAATCAGATGGTCACAGAGTGTAAACCATCACGTTTGCTGGCACAAAGAACCTTGATTAGAATTTAATCCATTAACCTGAATTTACTTTATTTCACAAAGGAAAGCATAGATAGCCCACTGGATTCATTTGAATTAGTTGTAAATCAAGATCATACTGATACATATCATCTCCCATGCTCCATATTCCATCACTGAGGAACATAGAGTTTCCCTGTGATTGTCTCGTTCCTTGTCTTCTGTCAATTTGAAAGGAGCACCCACAACTTTTAAAGAATTAACAATGGGAGCCATTGATGAAGCCCATGGCTATGTGGCCAAGAATAAAGGAAGAATATTTTCAGAAAAATTATTATATGGTTCATGAAATCCCCAATGGCCATCATTCTGAGGTCTACATGCTTTATAGAATTTTTTAAAGCATAGACCCTTGAGATTTTTTCATGTCAAATAATGTCACATGGTTGTCATCCTGAAATAATAAGAATTAAAAACCTAGGACCCAAGAGTATGCTTTTAAATTTCAAAACACAATTTTGAAGCATTAAATGATTTTATAAAAAGCTATAAGGCTTTCTTTTGAGTCAAGGCAACAGGATTTTGATGTAATAACAGCAACATTTACATTCCGCTTAGCTCCCCATCTACAAGGCATTTTCACATACAGTATGTCAGGTGGAAAACAACTTGCACAACCTGGTGTTAGAGGACTTACCCATTTTTGCAAGAGATGCTAGAAGTATCCAGAGGGTGACCTCATAAGGAATTTGCACATAGTCATAATCCAGTGTAAAAACAGTTACCTTCTCATCTAGCTCTGAGCTAGCAGCAGCAAACTGAATATCAATGAAATTTGTGGATTTGTTCAAATAAGTTGCTTCAGAACACTTGAGGGCCACTAACAATAGTAGCCAATTCCAAGGACAAAAAGGCACAAATACTTGAAAACCCATGCTGTTTCTCCTGCCCTGTGAGCCACACCTCTGCAGGGAGTGGGTTTCTGGAGAACAGTGGCCTGCACTTGCTCAAAAGCAATATATATTCAGTTCGTGGGTGATCCCAATAAAAGTCCACATGTGTCATTGAGTTGTGAATGTAGACGATTTCAAATAGCCTTTAAAAGATTCATGTTCAGGCAGCTCAGCTTCTGCCTCAATTGCAGCCATTCAACTGATTTGTTAAAGCCCAGAGAGTTGGTTGACCTTTATCTGATCGTGATTTGAAGAGCAATATATGAAGGAAAAAAAAATACCTCTTCTTTCAAAGCTGTCTCCTCATTTCACAACACACTGGTTTGGTCTTGTGAGTGAAAAATTAAAAGGACACCACAGTGCTCCTTTCAGACACCGTTGGGTCCTTCTAGCCACGGAGGGAATCCTCCCCTCTCTACCAGATTCCAGGAAGGCACTACCTGTCTGGCACCTGCTCCTTTTCTCCTCCCCTTGTTCTGTTACTTGCTCTGAATGGTCAGGCTGCAGGTAGCTCTTGAATTTTAACACTTAATTGTTTGCTCTGATTTTTGGCTCCGAGTGTTCTCTGCAGGGTTACACTGCTGACACCTAGCGGTCAGCCACAATAGGACAAGTTGGCACTTTCAGTGACAATCCACCATTAATCATCATCTAAACCAGGGTACTTTTGAGAGTAAAGGAAAGCTATCCATATATGGCATATCCCAGGTGTAAACCCAGAATTTCCTGACACGCTGTGTCATATAGTCTCCATAAATGAGGAAGGAGGAAAAATGAGGATATATAGCACATTACTGGACTCCGTAAGCACTAATTCAAAGACAAAATGAAGTTCCAGTTATTTGTAAACTTGACATAGGATTTTAAAATAATAAGCAGAACAAGCTCTATAAATACATGTAAAAATCCATTTTTAAAAAACTGAATGGCACATCCAAATTTTTTATTTTAAAGGATTTTGTTATTAAGGTCTATTTGTTTCAAAGCAGCAGTCCAATAATAGAGCTTATGAAAGCATGTTGAGATAGATTCTAAGGCTCTACTCCTAGTTCTACATCTAACCAGGTGACCTTGGCCAGTTACTTACTTTTCAAAGTGTCCTTCTGTGAAAAAGGGGAGGATAATAGCTACCTAATTGTGTGACTAGGAGTATAAGTAAAACAGGTATGCTATTTGGCACATAATAAATGTTCATTTTTATTATTTTTAATCACATTTCTTATCTATATGATAAATTAGAACTCTATTGCAATGACAAAGAGTGCTCATTAGAAAATGAGAATTAGTATTCATTTTCACTATCTCAACACTGCTTTATGTCAAACTGCAGGATGATTTGTATTTTTCCACAGTTGTTATTAGTGAATATAAATAATTTGCCTTCAAAAAACTCAACAAAGACCACTAGAAAGTTAAGATAGGAAGGGTTAGATTCTAGGGTAACTAGAATCTAGTTACAGCTTCCTACCAAGATAATGAAATTAAAGTTCATGAATAGATTAGGCAAAGTCTCCTCTCATATACACCAAAGCCACAACCAATAAAAGGAAAAATACTTAAGTTGGACTTTATTAAAATGAAAAACTTTTTGGTCCAAACTATGTTATTAAGGAAGAAAAAACAACTCACAGAATGGAAAAAATTTTTGTAAATCACATATCTGATGAAGGATTTATATCCTGGATATATAAAGAACTCTTACAATTTAATAATCAAAAGATAAAGAGCCCAATTAAAAATGGGCAAAAAAAAATCTAAAAAGACAGTTCTCAAAAAAGCATACACAAAAAGTTCAACATCATTAACCTTTAGGGAGATGCAAATCAAAACCACAATGAGATACCATTTCACCCTCACAAGAATGCTAAAGTAGCAAGCAATAAAAAAGACAAGTGATAAGCAGTCTTATAATAATGACAAGAATGTAATAGGACTCTAAAATGCTAGTGAAACTCTAAAATGTAACAGTTTAGCTGTTTCTCAATTGTCACATGACCCAACAATTCCACGCCTAGGTATATATATCAATATCTACATATAGATATGGATATGAAATGAAAACATATTCATTTGAATACTTGTTTGTGGGTATTCTTAGCAAAACCATTCATAACAGCTAAAAAGTGAAAACAATCTAAATTCCCATCACTTGTTAAATAAATAAATAAAATGTGAAATATCTATATATGAAAGGAAGTGCTGAGATGTGCCACAACATAGATGAACTTGAAAAATAAAGGTGAGTTATGCTCAGTGAAAGAAGCCAGTCATAAAAAGACTGGATATTATAAGACTCTAATAATATGACATGTTCAGAATAGTAAGTTCATACCAACAGAAAGTAGATAGGTTGTTTAGATCTGGTGGGGGTCGGAGGTCAAGGAAACTCAGGTGAGCAGGTAGAGAGTGACTATGATTATGAGGTTTTCTTTGGGTTGATGAAATATTCTAAATTCATGGCTATGATTGCATGACTCTGAACTTACTAAAAACCAATGAAGCCCTGGCTGGTGGCACAGCCTGCGAACCCAAAGGTTACTGGTTTGATTCCCCAGCCAGGGCATGTAACCAGGTTGCAAACCAGGTTGCAAACCAGGTCTCCAGCCAGGTCCATGGCTGGAGGCAGGTGAAAGGCAAACATATATTGATGTTTCTCTCCCTCTCTCCCTACCTCTCTCTCTCTCTGGAAATAATAAATAAAATCTCTTCAGATAAATAAATAAATAGAAACCAATTAATTGTGCACTTTAAATGGGCAAATTGTATTTAACTGGGTGAATCATATAGTATTAGATCTTAATAAAGCTGTTTAAAAAAGTAAGAAATAAAACAGGACAGGGAACGAATTGTTATGACTCAACCATAGCTTCACAAAAAAATACAATTAGTTGTTTGGTCACATGAGATATCTTCCAGAAAGCCACATGGAACACCATGCTTTAGAATGTTTATAAAAGATGAAAAGAAAGAAAAACTGTCCTTCCCATCTCCTGTGTGTTATTGTCCCATCCACATTTGCCTCACAGAATATTGATTACCTTATACTTCCAGATACATTTACAAGGAATCTCCTGGGGAGCTGGATCTTATACCTTGCACAGCAGAGCTTCATATTGGCCTGGAAGTAGAAAGAATAGCCAGAGCTTTTGGAGGTCCAGCAGTGTGCAGGAGCCATTGATAATGCTAGAGCAGAAGACAGCAGAGAATCTACAATTCATCATGAAATACTTTTTTAAAAGTCAGAGCTAGAAAGTTGGGGGAAACAATGGC
Organism: Noctilio leporinus; assembly: GCA_004026585.1. Taxonomy (NCBI): domain Eukaryota; kingdom Metazoa; phylum Chordata; class Mammalia; order Chiroptera; family Noctilionidae; genus Noctilio; species Noctilio leporinus. Next base: position 11,324 of record PVIW01004871.1, read on the forward strand.
TTTAATTTGGAAGCCCCTTAGTACACTGCAGTACACATGGCCAAAACTGGAAGATGCGTTACAGGCCTCCCATGAAAAATGACCTCAGCACACATGGAGAAGTTCTGAGCATCCTCACTTCCTAGGGAGACTGCCCATCTCCTGGGTGGAAAGCTAGGTGTTCATGAACTGGCTCAAGAACATCTACCCAAGAAGACCAAGCTGGTGTGGAAGAAGCAAGGTTATGGCATCCAGAGCAAGTGGTCAAAGCCCATGCAGTGAAGCCAAGAGAATTCTGGGGTTAAGGGAGGTGGTGACACACTGACCAGTGCTGGAAAAAATAAAATAAAATAAAATAAAAATTGACCTCTCCTTTGATTCATTGTTCAGAACAATTCAAGTGGCCTGCAGGTTCAAACTGTTTATTACATCGCCAGCTCCTCTTCTTCAAAACAGATTGCAGTTCCTGGGAGAAGCCTTCCTCTCTCTCTTCAAACCTGCATAATTATAAATGCAACTCCTTTTGATTGGAATAGCTCAATTCTATTTCCTATCACCACCTTAGGTCTGTGTAATATGTTCTTGTTCTTTAGAACTCAGGAAGGAAGTATTTCCTTGTCTTTCCCTTGAAAGAGGATTCTCCTGACTTATAACCTGTATCCTCCCATAAGATGGTGAGCTCATCAAACCAGGGGCTGCCATGCCCATCTTCAAGTGTGCAGTGATCAGCACAGTTATGGCACAAAGTGACTGCCCTGGACTTATAGATGTTGAAATGAAAAGTTTTCCCCACCAGACTCAGTTACTCTACAATCTGATTTCCTCAATAAGGACATTAAATTCCTTCTTCAAAGTCTCATAGCATTTCCTTCTAAAGGTCAAAATTAAGGAAGATAAACTAGTAAATCCTGTCGGAAAAGCTGTATCTTGAGAAAGCATCTTGGTGAGACAGTACCATAAGGTGGTGGTTAAGAATACAGGTTCTAGAGGTAGAAGGCCTGAGTTCAAAGCCACCTCTGCTACTTGTTGCCTGTGTGACCCTGAAAAATATACTTAATCTTTCTATGCCTTGATTTCTTTACCTGTAATATAAGTAAAATAAACAAAAGAGTGTTTTGAATATTGAATGATTTTTATGTATAAAGTGCTTAGACGTATTCCTGGCACATAAGAAGCTCTAAGTAAGAATTTGTTAAAGAAAATGGGAAGAAGATAGAATGGTGATGAGGAGGGCCTTTCTTCATTCATTCAACAAGCATGAAGAATTTTCTGCCATATGTTCTGGGCATAACAGGAAAAAAAAGATGCTTTGGGAAGAGCATATTATGTTTCAAGAATTAATTTTGGATTATGCAGGTTTCCATGACTGGAGCCAAGAAGATACAGACATTTAAGGCAATTGATAAAAAGGATTTGATAAGAAGAGTCAGATCTTCATAGTTTAATTAAACAAACTCTTCCTGATATTTCTATATTATAATAAGATCAAAATTATAGTTGTTGGCTAAGTTAATTCCTTAAGAAAGATCAATTGAGGAGGCACCATGGCACCATAAGATGCTGGACACTTCCCTGTGTATAGTTGTACATAGAAAAAGAGATTTGCAATGTGAAGAGAAAAAAAAACTTTCCATTGTACAGCAGATAATTAAAGAAATTACCCTAGAATTTTAGGTCAGCAATAAGCTACTGAATAACCTGAAGCTTTTGGTCTAATTATTCAGAAAATTATATTGGTGGTAGAAACCTGGTCTGCTTTGACCCTTTATGGTGCCAAGTCCTCAAGATCCAGTGATCCTTGTCATTTGCTCTTGGAAACTCATCTACTCATAGAGTCCAGTGGTGCAAAGGAATGACTGATGTTCTCTCCCCAGTGTGTCCCTTATAATTTCAGTGGCCATTTCCAGTCCACCCTCATGAGGCTAATTGAAGGAGGTATACCCACCAGGGGAATCTCCCATCACCCAGGGCTTTGGTTGTACACAGCTGGAAGCAGAATTTGGGGATTTGGTTTTCTTCCCTTTTTACCTCCAGTTTCCCAAAGGAAATTTTAGAAAAGCTCCAGAAGAAACAAGAACAAAGCTGACTCTTCAGTGCCTGCACATGATGAAGCAAAAGCCACCTCTCTCTTACAACAGTTTTAAACAAAAGGATTGACACATCTTTCCTTCCTTCCAACCTTGTGTGGCAATAATTTACTATCAGAAAATGTTGGCACAGCACTTCTGAGACTCGAGCATCTGTTGTTTGCCCCTAAACTCCTGTTATTTATAGAGGCTCAAATTTCTTTTCTTTTTTTAGAAAGGAGAAGAAAACAGTGAGAGGTAATTGGTCATTGCTGTCCAGAAACCTGGTTTGCTTTCCAAGCCCATAGCTAGCAATTAAGTTGGATGGCCCTGGATTGAATTCTGGCCCATCATACACTTAAATTGAAAGCCTGCATCCCAAGCTGGAGTGAAGTCAAGAGCTGTGACCCTGTTTTTCAGGACAGAAAAGCTAAACTCTGTTCTTGCTCCCCAAAGACTTCTACTTCTCAGAGAGAAACAGAGGGGGCAACTGGAGGATATAATCAACTCCAGGAGATTCCATAATGCAGGGAGGAGAAGATAGGCACCATGGGGGACATGAATGTGAACTTTGGAATGGGACAAATCTTCACACCAAAGCATGGTTAATGTTATGGTCTTATGGAGAGAGACTTAAAGTTGTGTGACCTTGGGCATGTCTTAAGTATCTCCAAGCCTCAGCCACCTTATCTACCAAGATGATGATTATTATTATGATGAGGATAGTGTTTATACAAAAGATAGAAGATTAAGTAGTGCATTATACAATAGAAAGGAAAATGCTTAGTACATTGTACACACTAGAGAAGTGATATTCATTTTATTTTAAAAAGATTATAAAATTCATATAAGTAGAATCCCTTTATAATCACTGTAATGCCTAAGAAAATTCTTGTCCATAACACATCTTGAATTAATAGAGTGGCTGAAGCAAGATAATTAGCTGATTAAAATTATTCTACTTATACACATTGTCACCAATCACTATACTCTGAAAATGATTCACAAGGCTAGTTGAGCCCAGACTTAACATGGTCTGGCTAGCATTTATAACTTTTATATTATTTTCTGTCCCTCCCAGAAACTGACATCACTGTCCTCCACTCACTACCATCACTTCTTCTAGGAATGCCTAGTAGGCCTGTTATCTATTTCCTCTCTCTGAAATTACTTCCTCTTTTCTTCCTTTCATCAACAAAATTCCTATTCCCTTAAGGGTAACTTTGACATTGGATTTGGAGGAACACTTGTTCTCATTGAGTGGGTGGAGACATGGGGTGTGTTGCTTCTGTTAGTGTGGGAGAATCACAGGTAGATATTAAAGCAGTTTGGTTAAATGGAAGTGAAAGGTACAGCCATTTAGTTAGGTGAGAAAAAATGTTGTGGGCCAGAGATTCCCAACATTTCCTTCTAATTTGGCTTCAAGAGCATGGATGGTGGGAAGAAAGCACAACTGTGGTCTTTTTTCAAAAGTTATTATCAAGAAACCCATTTGAATGCTAGTTTTTTTTTTTATAATGAAAGCAACATGGGCTTCACAAGATAGCAGAGGAGTAAGGAGAGCTACAGCAATCTCCTCCCAGGTCACATCTGGAATTACCTTTTTGGAGAAAAAAACAGCTGGAATTACCAACAGAACACTAGCTGGAAAGAAGTCTTATAACCACAGACAGAACAGAAGAGGACGCTTCATCACAACGTGACTGGCAGGAATTGCGGAGATGAGAAAGGGCTGGCTGGGCCCCCACCAGAGGCAGCAACTAAAGGAACAGAGCCAAGGGCTCCACCTGAGAAGCCACCCAGCTGGGTGTGCCAGCCTGTAGCAACACAGCGGAGAGGAGAGCAGCATACAGCTGAGAAGGGAGGAAAGCCATGGAGTTTACTAGCCTGAGCTCTGGAAGCAGAGAATTACTAGGGTGACCACAATGAAAATACATTGGCACCCACCTACCCTGGGCTCCAGCAGAGGGAGGGCAGAGTGAACTGTAGACATGTGGGGAGAGTTTGTGGCAGTGGCTTGGAGGAGAGAAATGGGGAAGCAGCTATGGGGATCCTGGTGCTGACTCATTGCTCATACCTCTGGTGGACAGTGTTGTGTCAAGCGGCTTCCTTAAGAGGGGTCCTCATAGCCACGCCCACTGGAAGCAATCTGCCCCACCCAGCAGAGACTGAGCCCGGTATCTGATCATAATTCTTTGATTTACATCTGAATAACCTCTCCTGCCCTACCATGTCTGAGCATAGATATAATATTTGGCACCAGAAGAGGTATTTCTCTCCCAGCAGTGCCTGGACCTGGCAGCTGATTACAAACTCTCTGACTTACAGCTGTGTCAGTCAGTCAGCACCCCCCCCCCCATAGTAGCATGTGAGCCTTGGAGCTGATTGTGGATCCATTGGTTTGCAACTGAGTCAGTCCTTCTTGCTCAGCAGTGCCTAGGCATGGCGGATGATCACAAACTCATTGGATTACAATTGAATCTTTCAGTCTACTCCAGTGACCCCATAGCCTGGCAGCTGATCACAGATTCATTGGATTACAAGTGAACCTTGCTCTCTAGCCCAGTAGCTCCTGAGCCTGGTGGCCAAGCAGATTCATTGGGTTACAATTAGATCTTGCTGCCTAACCCAGTGGTGCCTGAACCTGGTGGCTGGTCACAGATTCATTGATTTACATCTGAATGTGTCCCACCAAACTGCACCTAAGCTGGTGGCTGATCCATTGCATTAAAATTGAACCTCTCTGTCTAGCCCAGCAGGGCCTGAGTTTGGTAGCTGATTGCTTGATTTACAACTGAATTGGTCTGTCCCCCCAAGCTGCATCTGAGCATGGTAGTGGGTCACAGATTGATAGAATTACAAGTGAATCAATCCTTCTAGCCTAGCAGTTTCTTAGCCTGGCAGCTGATCACAGACTGATTGGATTACAACAAAACCTAAAAAATGAAGAGAAAAAGAAACAGTCTATCACCAAAAGGAAAAAATGAATCTATAGTAAAATCACTAAATGAAACAGAGGCAAACAAACTATCAGATATGGAATTCAAAATTCAAAATAATGATAATAGAGCTCAATGAGCTCAGTCAGCTCAAAGAAAACTACAAACAACTTCAGGGGAACTACAAATAGCTCAAGAGGAACTATGAAGAACTCCAGGGAAGCTACAAGTAACTTACTAAGAACTACACCAGCATTAAAAAGGACATAGAAACTATCAATAAGAGCCAGAGGAAATGAAGAATACAATTCCTGAATTGAAGAATACAGTAGAAGGAATCAATAGTAGGCAAGAGGAAGCAGAGAAATGGATCAGTGAGCTGGAAGACAATGTAGAAAAATATTCCAAGACTGTGCAACATAATGAAAAAAGATTTAGCAAGAATGAAGAGCTTTAAAAAGAGCTACAGGACAACATGAAATGTAAGAACAGCCATATCATAGAGATACCAGAAGAAGAGAAACAAGGAATGAAAAACCTGTTCAAAAAAGTAATCATAGAAAATTTCTCTAACATGATGAGTGAAAACATTACTCAACTTCAGGAAGCACAGAGGGTCCCAATGAAGATGAATCCAAACAGACCAACTCCAAGACACATCATCATTAAAATGGCAAATTTTAAGCACAAGGAGAGAATCCTAAAAGCATCAAGATAGAAACAGCAAATAACATATAAGGGGGCTCTGACAAGGTTATCAACAAAAACAATACAAGCCAGAAGGGAATGGCAAAAAATATTCCAAATAATGGGAAACAAAGACCTGCAACCAAGAATACTCTACCCAGAAACCCAGAAACCTGGAAAGGCACTCATTCAAAATGAAAGGAGAAATAAGGAGTTTCCCAAACAAAGGAAGACTAAAAAAATACATCTCTATCAAACCAGCATTGCAAGAAATGCTAAAGGGTCTTCTTTAAAAAGATGAAGAAGCAGAGAGCGAGAGAGGAACACAGGTACAAAGTGGAAAATGGCAATAATAAAGTATGAATCAATAATAACCTTAAATATAAATTGGATTAAATGTGCCAATCAAAATACATATGGTAGCTGAATGGATAAGAAAACATGACCCACATATATGCTGTCTTCTAGAGACCCATCTCAGAAAAAAAGATGCACACAGATTGAAAGTGAAGGGATGGAAAAATATATATCAAGCAAATGGACATGAAAAAAAGGCTGGAGTAGCAATACTTATTTCAGACAAAATAGATTTTACAATGAAGCCCATAAAAAGGGATAAAGAATGGCATTTCCTAATACTCAAGGGAAAAAATCCATCAAGAAGATATAACTCTGGTAAACATATATACACCCAACATAGGAGAAATATAAGGAAAATCTTGGAGGACTTTAAGAAGGATACAGACAGCAACACGCTAATAGTAGGGGATTTTAATGCTGCATTATCAACAATGGACAGATCTTCCTGACAAAACAACACCAAGGATATTTTGGCATTGAACAACACTCTAGAGGAAATGGACCTAACTAATATATACAGAACATTTCACCCCAAAGAAGCAAAATACACATTCTTTTCAAATGCACATGGAACGTTCTTAAAGATAAACCATGTGATAGGTCACAAGACAAGACTCCAAAATTACAGGAAAACTGAAATCATACCAAGCATCTTTTCATTTCACAATGGCTTGAAACTAGAAACCAACCTCAAGGTAAAAAAAAACAAAAAAACAAAAACAAAACAAAACCACCCTAACTCACAGAGACTGAAAAGAATGTTTTTAAGTACAGAATGGGTAAACAATGGGGTCAAAGATAAAATCAAAAAGTTTCTGGAAACAAATGACAATGTCCAAAACCTATGGGACACAGAAAAGGCAGACATCGGAGGGAAATTCATAGCAATACAGGCCAACCTAAAAAGTTCATAAGAAGCTTATACAAACGACCTAACCAGAAAGCTGCAAGAACTAGAGGAGTAACCACAAACAAAGCCCAGAGCAAGGAGAAGGAAGGAAATCATCAAGATCAGAGCAGAACTAAATAACTCAGAGACTCAAATTCAGAGAATCAACAAGTCCAGGAGCTGGTTCTTTAAAAAATTAACAAAATTGACAAGCCTTTATCCAGACTCATCAAGAAAAAGAGAAAGAGGGCCCAAATAAACAGAATCAGAAACAACAGAGGAGAAATTACAACTGATACTTCAGAGTACAAAAGACTGTAAGAAATTACTACAAACAAGTATATGACAAGAAATATGACAACCTGGGTGAAATGGACACAATTATGGAAATGTACAATTTACCAAAACTGAATCCAGAAGAAGCAGAAGTCCTAAGTAGGCCAATAACAACTAGTGAAATTGAAGAAGTAATCAAAAATCTCCCAAAGCACTAGAGCCCTGGACCAGATGGCTACAGAGATGAATTTTATCAACATTTAGAGAAGAACTAACTCCTATCTTTCTCAACCTGTTTCAATAAATCCAAGAAGAAAGAAGATTCCAAAACTCTTTCTATGAGGACAATATTATTTTAATCCCAAAACCAGTTCAAGACACAACTAAGAAAGAAAACTATAGGCCACTACCTCTGATGAATATAGATGCTAAGATTCTTAACAAAATATCGCCCAACTGGATCCAGCAATACATTCAAAAGATCATACACCATGATCAAGTGGATTTCATTTCAGGGATGCAAGGATGGTACAACATTTACAAATCAATAAATGTTATACACCACATCAACAAAATGAAAGACAAAAACCACATGATTATATCAATAGATGCTGAACAGGCATTTGATAAAATATAGCACCCTTTCATGATAAAAAATGCTCAGCAAAATAAGAACAGAGGGAGCATACCTCAACATAATTAAGGCCATATCTGAAGTCAACATCATACTCAATGAGCAAAAACTAAAAGCTTTCCCCCTAAAATCAGGAACAAGACAAAGCTGGCCACTTTATCCACTTCTGTTCAACACTATTTTGGAAGTTCTAGCCATAACTATCAGAGAAGAAAAAGAAATCAAATGTATCCATATTGGAAAGAAGGAAGTCAAACTCTCATTATTTGCAGATGACATGAAAGTGTACATATAAAACCCAATGGGCTCCACAAAAAACCTATACTACCTAGTAAGCAAGTTTAGCAAAATAGCTGGATGTAAAATCAATATTCAGAAAACAAAAATATTTTTGTATACCAACAATGAAACATCAGAGATAGGAACTAGAAAACAAATACCATTTACCATAGCAACAAGAAAAATAAAGTACTTAGGTATAAACTTAACGAAGGAGGTAAAAGACCTGTACTCAGAAAACTACAGAACATTGAAGAAAGAAATCAAGGAAGATACAAATAAATGGAAGCATGCATCATGTTCATGGATTGTGACGGACCAGCCGTCCCTGGATTATGCACCGGGTTTGGACGGCGGAGGACGCAAGAAAAAGAGAAGAGACAAAGTTGGGGTTGGGAGGCTTGCCCAAGCCTTGAGTCCCGTTTATTAATCACACTAAGCTTATATGCAGGTATTACTGGCACCTGCTCAACTGAAACCAGGAAGCTAAGCTAGCTGCAGAGAACAAGGTATGGCACATTCTCTGCTTTCCATGCTTCATGGGCTACGGGGTAAACACACTAGGCTGACTCCCTATACACAGTGTACGTTCCGAGTCTACCTGGCACTAGGGCTGGCCTTGCCAAACACCCGTTTCTGCTAGCTGGGCCTTGCCAAGCAGACTAGCAGTCCCTAACAATGCATGGAAAGAATTAACATCATTAAAATGTCCATACTACCCAAAGCAATCTATAGATTCAATGCAGTCTCAAATAAAACAACAATGACATATTTTACAGAAACAGAAAAAATTCCTCAAAAATGTATATGGAGCCCAAAAAGCCCATAAATAGCCACAGCAATCTTGAGAAAAAAGAACAAGGTAGGAGGAATCACAGCACTGGACATCAAACCATACTATAAGGCTGCTGTAATCAAAACAGTCTGGTACTGGCATAAGAATAGACATATAGATCAATGGAACACAATAGAGAGTCTAGCAATAAACCCAGGACTCTATGGTCAATTAATATTCAACAAAGGGGGACGGAACATCAAATGGAGTAAAAACAGTCTCTTCAACAAATGGTGTTGGCAGAACTGAACAGTAACATGCAAAAAAATAAAACTAGACCACCAACTTACACCATGCACCAGAATAAACTCAAGATGGATAAAGGACTTAAATATAAGCAGTGCCACCATAAAGGTCCTAGAGAAAAATATAGGCAGTAAAATTTTAGATATTCTACACAGAAGTATGTTTACTGATACTTCACCGAGGGCAAAGAAAATAAAAACAAATAAACAAATGGGACTATATCAAACTGAAAAGTTTCTGTTCAGCTAAAGAATACACCAGCAAAATTAAAAGGGAGCCAACAGTATGGGAAAATATATTTGCCAATAATACCTCAGACAAGGGTTTGATACCCAAAATATATAAAGAACTTACGCAACTCAATACCAGGGAGACAGACAGCCCAATAAAAAAATGGGCTATGGACCTGAACTAACAACTCTCTGATGAGGACATATAAAGGGCTTAAAAGTATATGAAAGAATGCTCAACATCACTAGTCATCAGAGAGATGCAAATTAATACCACAATAAAATACCATCTCACACCAGTCAGAATAGCAATCATCAACAAATCAACAAACACCAAGTGTCGGTGAGGATGTGGGGAAAAAGGAACCCTGGTGCATTGTTTTTGGGAGTGCAGACTGGTACAGCCACTCTGGAAAACAGTATGGAGTTTCCTTAAAAATCTAAAAATGCAACTGCCTTTTGATCCACCAATTCCACTACGAGGACTATAACCGAAGAACCCTGAAACACTAATTCATAAGAACCTATGTACACCTATGTTCCTAGCAGCACTCTTTACAATAGCCAAGTGCTGGAAACAGCCTAAGTGCCCACCAGTGGATGAATGGATCAAAAAACTTTGGTACTTTTACATAATGGAATACTACACAGCAGAAAGAAAGAAGGAACTCCTACCCTTTGCAACAACATGGATAGAACTGGAAAGTATTATGCTTAGTGAAATAAGCCAGTCAGTGAAAGACAAATGCCATATGATCTTACCCATTATAGGACACTCATGAACAAAACAAACAAAATAGAACCAGATACCTGAATAAAATAAGTAGACCTTCAGTGGGCAGAGGAGAGGGGGAGGAGGGAATGGGGAGAAGGAGGCAAAGAAGGGTAGCAGTTTAGTCAAAGAACTAGCATGGAAGAACCATGGACATGGACAACAAATGGGATTGACTTTGTCGGGGAGTGGGTGGGTGGGGAAGGGGAGAGAGTCGGGGGGAAATGGGATGGATGTAATACAACAACAATAAAATTAAATTAAAAAAAGAATAATAAAAAATAATGAAATAAAAACAACATGGATAGGATGTCTGTTTTTAAATTCAGTTTTGTTTATGTATATAATTAATATATATTGATAATTATATATTTAATTGATGTATAACATTTTCAGGTGTACAACATAATGATTTAATCTTTGTATACATCAGAAAATGATCAGCTCAATCAATCTATTTAGCATACACCACCATACACAATTAAATTATTTTTTCATGTCATGAGACTGTTTAAGATTTTCTCTCTCAGAAACTTTCAATGATAGTACACTATTATTAACTGTAGTCATTATGCTGTACATTTCATCCCCAGGACTTATTTATTTTATAATTGGAAGTTTTCACCTTTTAAATACTTTAACTCATTTCACCCAATCCCTATGCCCTACCCCTAGCAACCACCAATCTGTTCTCTGTATCCATAAGTCTGTGTTTTTGTTTTTCATATTCTTGTTTGTTTCTTTTAGACTCAAAATACAAATAAGATCATATGATATTTAGCTTTCTTGGTCTGACTTATATCGCTTAGTATAATGCCCTGAGATTCCATGCATGTTTTGAGAGATGACAAGATTTTCTTTTTTCCCTATGATTGAATATTCCATTATCTCTATCTCGTTATATTTATATTGATATCATATATATCTATGTTGATATACAGGGTGCATGTGATCAATTAGCAATAACTTTGCATCTCCTTATTTCATGTCCTGCTTATTAACTTTGAAAAACTATGTGTCTAAGGTTATGATTTAACATTGTTTCAGATATAAAGTATTAAATTCTGAGAGCAACCATCATGTTGAAGGAATACGATGTTAGAGCAACCATAATTTCTGGACTGAGTGTAGGGGGAACTCCTAAGGAAATAGTGAATTTCAATAACATCCCTTTACATAGTTTACAATGTGAAGGTGTATGATGATGATCCTGATATAGCCACACCAAGGAAAATGCATAAGTTATGCAAGGATCAAACAAGTCCAGATATTGTACACAGAATCTAGATCATCAACGAAGATCCAGAATGTTTACATTGACATTTTGAGAGAGTAGTTGTACCATGGATGAAACAAATTGCAAATGGGCATCAAATTATCTTCGATCAAGATGGTGCACCAGCACATAATGCCAAAAAGGTGCAGGAATTGCTCAGTGTCAATGTTTCTGAGTTCTGGTCAAAGGAAATCTGACCCCCTAGTTTACCAGATGCAAATCCTTTAGACTATATGTATGTAGCATTTGTGAGAGAGAAATTAATAAGCAACCTCATTTCAGTAAAGAGGCTGTTAAGGCTAAGATTCAAAACATTGTGATATCCATGGTTAAAGAAAAGTTCATGAGAGTGTGCTCAAGATTCTGAAGTCAAATGGTGTATATTATTGCAGCAAATGGAGACTTTTTTGAACAATATAAAAAATAATGACTATGTTTATGTGTTTACATATAAGAATAAATTTATTTCAAAATAGAACATTTTTGTGGTGTGTTGTTTTTACTAAAATTTTGCCAATTGATTGCACGCACCCTATAATATATATCTGTATCTAAATTATCTATGTCTATATTATGACACCAGTTGCTTTCATGTCTTAGGTATTGTAAATAATGCTTCAATGGAAATGAAGTGCATACATCTTTTCAAGTTAGTGTTTTGTTTCTTTCAGATATATAGCTGAAAGTGGAATTGCTGGATCATATGGTAGATATATATATATATATATATATATATATTTAAATATGGAACGCTTCACGAATTTGCGTGTCATCCTTGCGCAGGGGCCATGCTAATCTTCTCTGTATCGTTCCAATTTTAGTATATATATGTGCTGCCAAAGCGAGCACGGTAGATATATTTTTAATGTTTTGAGGAAACTCTCCACTTTTTGGCACAGTGGCTACACCAATTTATATTCTCATCAACAATGTACAAGTGTTCCTTTTTTCACTACAACCCTACAAAGACATTTTAGTTGACTTTTTGATAATGGCTTTCTGAAAAGTGTAAAGTGATGTTTCATTATTGTTTGATTTGCATTTCTCTGATAATTAATGGTGTCAAGCACTTTTTATGTACTCGTTAGCTATTTATATTCTTAGCTGAAGATGTCTATCTCTGCCCATTTTTTCATTGCCTTGTTTCCTTTTTTTGCAATTGAGTTATGCCAATTATTTTGGATATTATTTCCTTATTAGATATGCAATTTACAATTATTTTTCTCATTTCATCTGTTACCTTTCTGTTTTGTTGATGGTCTCTTTTGCTGGGCAGAAACTTTCTAATTTAATGTAGTTCCATTAATTTACTTTTGCTTTCATTTTCTTTTGGTGTCAAATTCAAAATATCATCATCAAGACTAATATCAAGGGGCTTACTACCTATGTTTTCTTCTAAGAGGCTTATGGTTTCAAATCTTATGTTCAAGTCCTTAATCCATTTGGATCACATTTTATTATGGGCAAATGAATTTGTGCCCATTATTCTTAGCCCGAAGCCATTATTAGAACCACTCAGCTAAGAGGGATTTTAATCAGAGTCAGGGTATTTTCTGTAAGAAGAATAAAGACATGATGGCACACAAGAATACAGGGCGCAGACACTTTCTGCCATCTACTCACTTAGGTCTGTGGCCTAATTGGTTCAAGAACTGAGAACACACAAGGTTTGTAAATACCCTAAATAGAACTCATAGAATGTTAGTGCAATTTCATGTGAAATAGTGACATAAACTTTGAGTATCAAGACTAATGGGGCAATTTGGTCAACTCATTGCACAGAGAAAGTGACTTATTCTGGGGCCAATATGAGGCTAAAAAGCCAGGGAAAGCAGCCACAAAATATGCTGTATGTCCTCCTTTTGGTGCAGCCAAATTCATTCCATTGAGGTCAGTGTCTATGTACATACACATTTTATGTGCGTAGTGTGTGCATGTGTGAGTATGTGCATGTGTGTGTGTGGTGTGTGTGTGGTGGGGGAAGGAGACTGAAGATGTGGGGTGGGTGAATGTGCTCTTTTTATAACAATTAAGTTCACTTGCATTGGGCCCTACTTCCACACATCCATAATAGATTTCATTTTACCAAGAAATATGTTAAAGGATGTGATTTTAGTGTATTCTATTCCCTTTGAGAAATGTCTATATTTGTATTTACCCCACAAAAGAAAAGAGGCATTTTGTTAATTTTAAGAGAAGAAAGAGAAAAAGAAAGGCTTGGGAAAGTGATAGAGTGGGCTGCTGTTGTAATAAGTTGTAAGTACTATTTGTATAAGTCTTTAAGTCAGTGGGATGGATTTCTTCTGCAGAATCTTCACTTACATGGTAGTTTATAAAGTAAAGCCCAGAACTCAGGCCAATTTAACATTTATTAACTGAATTGCTCTGCCACAGGAACAGTTTAGAATAAGAAGGCAAAGGGGAGAAGGCATAGAAGAGAAATAAGACAGAAGAGCATGGTGGGAAATCAGGACTCTCCCTACCAAAAAAAGACTTTTAATATGATTTTCTTTAACTCTGAAAAACATAACAATTTCATATGGCAAAACTCTCTGAGTACTCTGAGAAGTTAAAAAAAAAAAAAAAAACAGTAAATGCTTCTGTTTTCTATTAATCAGGAAGCCTTAATTTATCACTTAGCAAAACCATCTCAAGCATGTGGCCTCCAAGATTACAATGGCAGGGGAAGAGAACATGGAAATGTTAACTTGCCCTTAGTCTCACTCTAGAAATCACATGTCACTTCCATTAACCTTCTAGAAAAAACTGTCACATGTCCCCAACCAACTACAAAGTGGGCTGGGAAAATGACCATCCTATGTGTTTAGAAAGATAAATGATTTTTGGTGAACCATAGCATTGTCTGTACCATACCTCCGTAGTCAACTCTAAATTTACTCCAGATACAATTGCATGAGTTGTCATCCATTCTTAGTTTATGGTTGATTTGTAAATATCTTTCTATATAAGATCATATCTGAAAGTATTGAGAACAGAGAATGTGATGAGGTAAGGATGGAAGAATAATAAAGCCACTTTCTGCCCATTTCTTAGTAACTTCAATGTGTTCAATAACCCAGTTTTAGTTAGAGAGCTTTGTGAAAAACTCCTAAACATGAAATGAGCCAGATATGAGAGGTAAAAATAGCTAATATTACGGGGGGAACCTCAAAAAAACAGAATTTATTTATTAAAAAATGTGTATTTATTCTCACATGTTTAAACTTCAGTCATTTTTAAAGTACTCTCTATTTGATGCAATACACCTATCAAGACCTTTTCCCACTGCTCAAAACAGTTGTTGAATTCATTGATTTTAATGCTTTTTAGTGTTTCTTTTGTTCATTTGTTTCACCCCTTCTGCATTGGCAAAGTATTTCCCTTTGAGGACATTTTTTTTATCTGGAAATACAAAAAAAAAAAAAAAAAAAAAATCAGTTGAAGTGAAATGGGCTAAATAAGGACAGTTGGGCCTGGGGTTATGCTTGTTTTTGGTCAAGGACTGTTAAACACCAAGCACGGTGTGGGTAGGTGCATTCCTATAAAATACCCATCATGAAATCTGAAAAAGTGTTGAAAGGGTCTTCAAAAAAAGTTCACTGAAGCAGAGCACAGACTCTCACCACAATGCCAGCTGGGTCATGATGGGTGACTTACAAGTGTACCTGCCCACACCATGCTGAGTATTCAGCAGTTTTTGACCAAAAATAGCATGACCCCTGTTCCTTACCCTCCTTATTCATCCAATCTCATCCCAAGCAACATTTTTTTCCAGAATGAAAACAACCATCAAGGGGAAATGTTTTGCTGATGTGGAAGAGGTGACACAAACAAAATGGCAGAAGCACTAAAAGGCATCAAAGTCCTTGAGTTCAACAACTGTTTTGAGCAGTGAGAAAATTTCTTGATACATATATTGCATCAAAGGAGAGTACTCTGAAGTTGTTTTAAGTTTAAGCATGTGGGAATAAGTACACAATTTTTTGTAAATAAATTCTGTTTTAGGGGAATCTCCACTTTTAAGCATGTCCTCAGGTGAGGATAAAAAAAAGAAACAGATAATTTCATCCAGCTACATTTAAATTAAATCTTTCCTCCTTCTCCACTAGTCCCTTCTCCCTCTAAATCCAACAAAATAAAATAATCAGATTGGAGAAAAAACTAAACCACACACCCCTGTCCCATTGCGAGTTTGCAGAATTGCAGGGTGGGTCTCCATTAGGGTAAGAGGAGAAGTTCCAACATTTTAGAACAGATTAGAGATTAACATTTTGATATGAGATTGGACTAACTTTAATTATTTTTAACTTTTTTTTAAAGATTTTATTTCATTATTTTTAGAAAGAAGGGAAGGAAGAGAGGCAGAGCGAGAGAGACATCAATGCATGGTTGCTTTTCACCTGCCTCCAGCCACAGACCTAACTGGAGACCTGGTTTGCAACCTTGTTATGTGCCCTGGCTGGGGAATCGAATCTGTGACCTTTGGGTTCACAGGCCAGGGCCTTATCCACTGTGCTACCAGCCAGGGTGTAAATTTTATTTTTTAATTAGTATATAATAAAATTGGACTTTTTGGTATATAACTGTATGAATTTTAAAAAATATTTTCTTTATTTTTAGAGAGAAAGGAAAGGAGAAAGAGAAACATTGAGGCAAAGTGCTCTGTTGCCTCTCCTATGCACCCTACCCAGGAACTGACGTTGCAACCCAGTCATGTGCCCTGATCTGATTGGAAATTGAATAGGTGACCTTTTGCTTTGTAGGACAATGCCCAGCCAACTAATCTACAATGGCCAAGGCTGGCTGTATGAATTTTAAGACATAAACGTATACAGGGTGGGGCAAAAGTAGATTTATAGTTGTACATATGATAAACACTGAGTTTATTCCTGTACTATTATTTATTACTTATTGTATTATCTTCCATATGAACAACTGTAAACCTACTTTTGGTTCACATAATCAACAAGACAGTCAGACCCTCTTCTATCCATAACCCATGGAAACCAGATCTCTCCTCTGCCAGTTTTACAGGAAAAAAAAGTACATAAGCAGAAAAATGCAACCTTTTGAGATTATGTTTTTACTCAGCATAATGCTTCAAGATTTGTCCTCATGGTTGTGTATCTCAGTATTTTAATCTTTTCTAAATATTGAGAAGTGTTTAATTTTTTCATGTACTGCTATTTATGATTGATTTGGCCTGCATCAGTTATCTTTTTATTACCTATCAGTCCAGAATTCACTACCCAGTCTACTCCAAATAATGGACTGTATTTTTGAATCAGTCATTCTTTACAGTGAGAGTAATGTTAAGCTGCATCAGTAGAGGAAGCTGGAGGGGCATTGCTGTTGCATTTTTATTTTTTCTTGTTCCTACTGCACTGTCAATCAGCAGCCTGGGTGTGTGAAGAAGACATCTCTTGGTGCCCTTCCCAAGCTGGCCACCTAGAGAGAGCAGTCTTTCAGCAGCCTTTGCAGTCCTGGTCTGAGACAGGTGATCACCTTCCCACAGATTCTAAACATGGACTCTGCACTCCAACCTTGCTGCCTACAGTGGCACTCCACATGCCCCATTCACCCCCACATCAGTTGCAGCTCATGTGCACACTAAAGCTTTATGTCCTGAAGCTCTTGTGACGTGAAAGGCCTATACTCCAGAGCCCTTCCCACAGCCATTCCCTAGTTCATGCTTCAAGTCCTTATTTGTCATATACTGGAGCTTTGCTGGCTGCTTTCCAGCAGCAGGAGACTAGTTTTGTCCTGGCGATCAGGAGAACTTGCCACTCAGTGGACCACACCACACCTCCAACAACATCTGCAGCCCACCCTGGGGAGTAAACCCCTTGCACATTTCTCTTCACACTCTCCTTCAGCCCACATATACTCTTTGAAGTTCCATTTACATATATATATTCACTTTTTTATAGCCAAATAGTTATTTATATTGTTATTTTTTAATTACTGTGTGGTTTCTGACTCCTGATTGGAACCAAACTATTGGTATATACTAGCTGAAGGTCACTGAGTTATTTCCAAATATTGATGATTATAAATAAAGCTGATATAAACATGTACATATGTACAAGTTGTGTGTGTGTGTGTGTAAGTTTTCATTTATCTGGAGTAAGTATCTAAGAATGGGATTGCTGGGATAAATAATAAGTGTGTATTTCACTTTATAATTAATTATTAAGGTGTTTTGAAGATGGCTGGGCTATTTTGCATTCCTATGAGGAGTACATGAGAATTCCGGTTGGTCCATCTCATCACTAGCATTAGTATTATCAGATTCCTATTTGTTTCTTTTTGCTGTTTTCTTTGTTTGTTTGTTTGTTTTGGGCCACTTTAGTTTGTGGTTTTAATTTATATTTTTCTATATGTAATGAAGTTTCACATTTTGTCATGTGCATATATATATATTTTTTTTTCAAGTTTTTGCTCCTTTTTTAAATTGGGTAGTTTGCTTTTTATTAGTGAATTCAAGATCTTTACATTTTCTAGATACAAATCCTTGTGAGTTTCAAATATTTTCTACAGTTTTAAGTTTATTTTATTATTCTTTTAATACTGTTCCTCAGAATAAAAGTTTTTAATTTTGATGAAATTCAATTTATCAATCTACTTTTTATAGATCATGCTTTTGATGTCATACCTAGGAACTTTTTGCCTAATGTTAGGTCATGTTTTCTTCTGAGTTTTATAGATTTAGGTTTTTTTATATTTAGATCTATGGTCCATTTTGAGTTAATGTTTATAGAAGGCATGAAGTTCATATTATTATATACTATGTATGTCTAATTAATCCAACACCATTACTTAAAATTTTACCCTTTCTTTATTGAATTGTGTTTGAAATCTTATTAAGAAGCAATAGGCCATATTTGTGTGGATGCATTTTTTCACTCTTGACACTTGCCTTTTCATATAAAATTTAAAAAGTTTGCTTTACCTGTTTCTACAAAAATAAATTCTTCTTGGGTACTGGGATCCTTAGTAAAATTGTATTAAACTTCTAAATCAATTTTTAAACAATTGTTAATTCGAGAGTATGTTAAACCTTTGTGTCAATGAATATCTATGCCTCTCCATTAATTTAATTGTTCTTTGATTTCTTTCATAGATATTTTGTAATTTTTAGCACACAGAACATCCTCATGTCCTGTTGACTTACACCTTTGTAATTCCTTTTTTTCTATTTTGCAATTATAGAAAAAGCTTTTCAGTGTTTGATTTTCAATTGTTCATTGCTAGAGACAGATATATATATACATATATATATATACATACATACATATATATATATATATATATATATATATATATATATATATATTTGCATGTCAATGTTATGTCCTGTCCTGTGAGATCTAGCTAAAGTTATTTAGTAGTGCTAGGAATTTATTTTATAGCTTTTTTTTTTGAGTTTTCTATATAGAAAATCATGTCAGAGATAAGAACTATTTTATTTCTTCATTTCCAAATTGAATGCATTTTATTTATTTTTCTTGCCTTATTGCACTGGTGAAAACTACAGTGTAAGTTTGAATAGGACTGTGAGAGCAAACGTCCTTGCTTTGTTCCAAACCTTATGTGAAAAGTATACAGTCTTTCAACATCAATGTAATTTTCATTGTAGGTTTTCTATGTTTGTTTGGTAGAGTCCTTTGTCATGATAAGTTTCCTTCTATGCCTAGTTTGCTAAAAGTGTTTAAGATAAATGGATGGGGGTTATTTTCAAATGTTTTTTTATAATTAGTTGGTATGATCATGTGGTATTTCTTCTTTAGTCTGTTAATATAGAACCCTACATTGAAAACATTTAATGTTAAACCAGTTTTGTATACCTAAGATAAACTCCTTAAGTTATAGTGTATTATTATATTTATATATTATTGTATTCAGTTTGCTAATATTTTTGTCACTGTTTATAAATAATATTGGTCTGTAGTTTTCCTTTTTTTAAAGGAAGAATTTGTTTTAAAGATTTTATTTATTATTTTTAGAAAAATGGGAAGGAAAAGAGGCAGAGAGGGAGAGAGACATCAATGTATGGTTGCCTTTCACCTGCCTCCAGCTACAGAGCTGGCTGGAGACTTGGCTTGCAACCTGGTTATGTATGCCTGGACTGAGAATTGAACCAGTAACCTTTAGGTTTGCAGGCTGGCACCTTATCCGCTGTGCCACAAGCCAGGGCCCTTTTCTTATATTTTGGTTTTGGTAAAAGAAAACTTTTGGTTACATTAAGTAACTTTGAAAATGTTTCTTTATCTTCTGTTAGTTGAAGAAAAGTTTGTAGAATTGGTGTTAATATTTTTAATTTAAATATTTGGTAGACACAGACAGTGAAAACATTTGGGTCTAAAAACTTCTTCTTTTGAAATTTTAAACTGTAAATTTGACTTTTTTTTATTAGTTATGCATAATTGAGGTTATCTATTTTATCTTGTGTCTGCTTTAATATCTTATGATTTTTTTATAATTTGTTTATTTTATTTAGGTTGCTAAAAATGTGTCCATATAATTATTGATAGTATTTCCTTATTGTCCTTTTTAAGATATACGGGGTCTATATATTTTACCATTTTTTTCTTTCATTTTTGATATTGGCAATTGTGGCTTTTTCTTTTTTTCTTAGTGAGTCTTTCTAAAAATTTATCAATTTTATTGTTTTAGAAAAAACAAACTTTTGTTGTTAATTTTCTCTATTATTTTCCTGTTTAATATAATTTTTTGTTTTTTTATCTTTATTATTTCCTTCTTTCTATTTGTTAAAATAAATTTAGATTATTAATTTGAGATATTTTAATTTTCCAATATAAGCAGTTAACATTATTAATTTTCCCATATGTCCATATGACTTTCACCTCATCTTGCAAATTTTGGTATGTTGTATTTTCATGTTTTTCAGTTCAAAATATAATTTAATTTCCATTGAGACGCCCTCTTTTACTCAGGGATTACTTAGAAATACCTTGTTTAATTTTCAAGTATTTTGATATTTTTCTGTCATCTTTTTATTATTAATTTCTATTGTAAATCTGTTATAAAGAATATACTCCATACAATTATTTTATTTTTGTTAAGGTTTGTTTTAAAACTGAGGACATTAGTAAGAAAATTCTTAGATAATTTTCTACATGTACTGTTCTGTTGTTGGGTGGGATGTTCTATATTGCCTAGTAGATCCAGCAATTATGAGTTAAGTGGTATTATTTTTCTATATTCTTGCTGACTTTTTAAAAGTATATTTAATTCGTTATGCTGTTATAGTTTCCCAATATTTTTTTCCACTTTCTCTCTTACTCCTAATACTCCCCTTTCTTCAGCAATTCTCCCCACTTAGTTCATGTACATGGATCATGGATATAAGTTCTTTGGCTTCACTCTTTCCTGTACTATTCTTAACAACTCCATTTCTATTTTGTACCTACCAATTATGCTTCTTAATCCTTGCACCATTCCTCTTGCCAGTCACTTTGCTGGCATAGTTTCTTTTGGTCAGCTGATAGTCTTATAGGAACCCCTTTGTAGGTAATTCTCTTCTTTTCTCTTGCTACTTTTAAGATTCTCTCTTTAACTTTAATCTTTGGCATTTTCTTCCTCCACCCCAGCTCCCACTGTTTTTCACAGTCAGAAGAAATGTGGCTTCATTTTCCCCTCAGCACTGGAACCGTAAGCTCCAGTATGTGACTATACTTTCCACTGGTCAGTCATAGTCACCATCCCACCAGAGCTGCTGCATAGCCAAACCGCAAGCTGCCAAACCTCATGCTACCAAACTGTTCCACCAACTGTGTCCTTTCTGTCCTGGCTCTGCCCATCCAACTTGTCTGAATGAGTATTTCTTCTTTATACATTTTGTTTGTTGGACTTTTGTAAAGCTCAGTATTCTGGAATTTCTGGTTGTTGCTAGTTTTAAGGTAGATGTACCTATTTTTGGTTGTGGAAGGAGTTGCAGCATATCTACCAATGCCTCCATCTTGGATTCTCCCTTGCTGATTTCTGTTTACTAATTTTATCAATATCTGAGAGAATATTAACATCTCTATTTACAAATGTGGAATTATCTGTTGTTTCTGTCAGTTTTTCTTTATATGTTTTGAATTTGTTGTTTGGTGAATACACATTTATGATTGTTATATCTTCTTGGAAAATGTATTCTTTTATTTTATGTAATATCTTTATCTCTGGTAATCTTCTTTGCTCTAAAGTCTAGCTAAGGGGAAAGATGGTGGCAGATTAGAGAGGAATGCTGACTGTGTTCTCAAGTGCCAGAGTAGCTGGAGGATAGGGTAGAGAGCATGAGACATCTGCAGGTCCCTGCGAATTGGAGCAGTAAGCACCTGGACTTAGGGGTGCACAGCCCAGAGGCTGCAGAGACCTATAGGAGAGCAGGTAAGACAGTTCTGAACCAGCCCGCCAGCAGGCTGAGGTCAGCTCTGGGCAGTGGTGACCCTGAGCAGGGCTCTAACCGAAGACACAGCTTCAGGCTCCCCAGTGAATAGAAATATAAACAGTGAAGTGTGGACAGTGGGCACAAACTTGGGGAGATTGAGGAACTGAACTCCTGCAGGGGAAGGACTGTGTGAGAGCCCTGCTACAGAGGCTGAGAGAGAGAAAGCACCTCCTAGAGCCAGAGGCAGCAGAGGACAGACCCACCAGGAGCAGGAGCAGGGGCTGGGGAGTGCAACAGCCAGGGCAGCGTGAGGGCTAAAAACTGTGTCACTGTGTCACCCGAGGAGAGGGCAGCTCAGAGCCCCAGCAAGAAGGGAGGCCCAACCCTGCTCACCCACACCATCACACAGGCTCCCACAGAAACTGCTGCTCGAAATTCCACTCCCAGGAACTTGCTGCTGGTACAACCTGCATGCTCATTGCAGGTGGCAAAAAGCTCAAAGAGCTGGAAGGGGTGAGGTAGCCATTGCTAGCACACAAATAGTGTGGGCTCCCCCTAAGAGCCAGGCACCCATCGCAAGCAGTGAAAACCTTCTCAAAGAGCTGGATGGGGAAAGCTAGCCATCGCCTGTGCAAACAGTGTTACAGGCCCCCTGTGGAGCCAGGTGCTCACTGCAGATGGTGCCCCTAAAACCTTCTCCAAGAGCTAGAGAGGGAGGGCTAGCCATCACTAGTGCAAATGGCACTGCAGGCTCCCAGGCTTGGAGTCAGGCACCTGTTGTAGGCAGAAACCTCTTCCAGGAGCTGGAGAGGGAGGAATAGCCATCACAAAAGTACCCTGCAGTTCTTCACACAGAACCAACAAAAGAAGGGAGGGGCCCCAAAATGCCAGCTGAAACCCAGCTGAAACCCAGTTAGGCTAGTGGAGGCTCAGGCTACCAGGGGTGTTGCACTCAGAACCATCCCTGACTGTGACTTCAGTAGGCACTGCACTCCAAGGCCCCGCAGCCTGATTGTAGACTGCAGAGACTTGATCAAGTAAAAGAGGCAAACCCAGGAAATGGATTGCTGCTAATCTCGAGCACCTGCGTTACACTGAGAGCTACATGAACTATTAATCCCTAACATATCCCTTTCAAAAGTTACTTCTAACACTCACAATTAGTGAATTTTAAGTAAATAGTGTTTATATCATAGTGTATCCCAAATCCCATATTTTCACTCCTCCCTTCTCTCAATTCATTTTAACTACCCAAGATCCTCTTCCTACACTTGTTTTAAAGTCTACTCACTCTCCTGCTACAACTGATTCCCAGGCCTCACTCTAAGTATGTCTCCCCTCCCCAGCCTCTTAAAACTATTTTTTCTGTGGGTGTGCTACTAGGGACTACACATTCTTTTTTCTACTAAAAACACACTAGTCCTGGCTCATCCTTGATGAATCAGTGTTCATTGAGGGTGGACAGGGAGGTAGATGCTGCAACTATATATATAGGCTTAATACTATTCACTTGAACTTGAGGCATTCTGATTCCCCCCCTCCCCATTTCTATATTAGAGATAAGTTGGCTTTCTCTCTCATATCTCCACTATCTTTGCTACTTCTTTGCACCCTTCAAAATTATCTATACTTTAGCCAACTTAAATATTTTCCCCACCTACATCAGTCTTATCATATCTACATCCCTATTAAGACTGGCTCAGTTGCAGCTGAGGGTGTGATTAAGGGTAGGGGTTACCTTGGAGGATACGGATATCTAGTTAGGTTGGTATGCAGTTGAAAGGGGGATTAAAGGAGAAAGATATCTTTGCAGATGTGGTTATGTTGCCTGAACTAGTGGTTCTGTTTTAGGAACAGCTCAAAAACAGTATATGAGATGTGATAGAAGGAGTGTCTCTCAATCAACCAGATGGAGTGAAAGGAACAGTACATACAACAAGTCTGAAATACGACCAGACAGCACAAGTTAATGTCATAAAGGGCAACCCAAAAGCAACAAGTTGAGGAAATCTAGGGGACTGCAATACTAAACCCTACAAATCTCCTAACACAGAAGGGAACTCCACAAAGGCAGGGATTCAAAGCAGATTAATCCAAGACAAAAACAAGTAATAACAGACATTCAAAATGGGAGAATAAAGAATCATTCCATCACAAAAAGGAAAAAAGGAATCACTAGACAGACTGAGAATTGAAATAGAAACTAGCAAGCTATCAGACAGGGAATTCAAATAAATTGTTACAAAAAAACTCCATGAACTCATGGAACTCAAAACTACAAAGAACTTCAGGGCAACTACAAGGAACTTACAGAAAATTACACCAGCGTTAAAAAAGATATAGAAACCATCAGTAAGAACCAGGAGAAAATAAAGAACACAATCTCAGAACTGAAGTACACAATAGAAAAAATTCAAAGCAGGTTAGATGAAGCAGAGGACTGAATCAGTGAATTGGAGGACAACAGGGGAAAAAGTAACCAGACATTGCAACAAAATGAAAAAAGACTGAAAAAGAATGAAGAGTTTTTATGAGAGATACAGGACAATATGAAACGCAATAATATCCATATTATAGGGATACCAGAAGAAGAAGAGAAGCAAGGGATAGAAAATCTGTTTGAAAAAGTAATTATAGAAAACTTCCCTAACATGATGAGTGAAAACATTACTCAAGTTCAGGAAGCACAGAGGGTCCCAATTAAGATCAACCCAAACAGATGCACTCCAAGATACATCATAATTAAAATGGCAAACTTCAAAGACAAAGAGAGAATCCTAAAAGCTTAAAGAGACAAATAATAAATAACATATAAAGGAGCTCTGATAAGGTTATCATATGATTCCTCACAGAAACAATACAAGCCAAAAGGAATGGCAAAAAACAAACTCCAAGTAATGAAAAACAAAGGCCTGCAACCAAGAATACACTACCCAAAACCTGGCTGGTGGCACAGTGGATAAGGCACAGGCCTACAAACCCAAAAGTCACTGGTTTGATTCCCCAATCAGGACACATAACCAGGTTGCAAGCCAGGTCTCCAGCCAGATCCTTAGCTGGAGGCAGGTGAAAGACAACCACACATTGATGTATCTCTCCCTCTCTGCCTTCCCCTCTCTGTAAAAATAATAAGTAATAAAATCTTTAAAAAAAAAAAAAAGAAAAGAAAGAAAACAATACTCTACCCAGCAAGGCTCTTAATTCAAAATGGAAGGTGAAATAAGGAGTTTCCCAGACAAAAGAAGGTTGACTGCAAGAGGTCTTAAAAGACCTGCTTTAAAAAGATGAAGAAGCACAGAGAGGCAGAAAGGAATATAGGGACAAAGGGGAAACAATGTCAATGAAGAAATACCTTTCAATAATAACCTTAATTGTAAATAGATTAATTGCACCAATGAAAAGACATAGGGTAGCTGAATGGAAAAGAAAACATGACCCACAACTATGCTGTCTGCAAGAGACCCACCTCAAAACAAAAGATCAACACAAACTGAAAGTGAAGGGATGGAGAAATATTTTTCAAGCAAATGGGCATGGAAAAAAGGCTGGGGTAGCAATACTTATATCAGACAAAATAGATTTCACAATGAAGGACATAAAAAGAGACAAAGAAGGACATTTCATAATACTTAAGGGAACAATCCACCAAGAAAATATACCCTACCTAGGAACACTCAAATATATAAGGAAAATCTTAGAGGACTTCAAGAAGAATGTAGACAGCAACACACTAATAGCAGGGGATTTCAATACCCCATTTATCAATAATGCACAGATCTTCCAAAGAAAAAAGCACCAAGAATATTACAACATTAAACAACACTCTAGATGAAATGACTTAACTGACATATACAGAACTTTTAACACCAAAGAAGTGAAATACACATTCTTCTCTAATGTACATAGAACCATTATCAAAGATATACCACATGGTAGGACATAAAACAAGCCTCCACACATTCAAGAAAATTGAAATTATACCAAGTGTCTTCTCAGATCACAATGGCTTGAAACTAGATACCAATCTCAAGGAAAAAATCCAAAAACAATACAATTCATGGAGAATGAATAACATGTGATTAAGTAAGGAATGGGTTAATAATGAGATCAAAGAATAAATCAAAAAATATCTGAAAACAAATGAAAATGAATCAATCACAACACCCCAAAACCTATGGGACACAGCGAAGGCATTCCTCAGGGGGGAATTCATAGCAATATAGGCCTACCTAAAAAGCATAGAAGAAATTCATACAAACAATCTAACCATGAAGCTTCAAGAACTAGAAGAACAGTAACAAACAAAGCCCAGAGCAAGCACAAGGAAGAAAATTATCAAGATCAGAACAGAATTAAACAACATAGAGACTAAAAGCACAATTCAAAGGATCAACAAATCCAGGAGCTGGCTCTTTGAAAAGATAAACAAAATTGACAAACCATTAACTAGACTCATCAAAAGAAAAAGAGAAAGGATCCAAAATAAACAAAATCAGAAATGATAGAGAAGAAGTCATAACTGATACCACACAAATACAAAGATTGTAAGAAATTACTACATACAACTATATATGACAAGAAATTTGACAACGTGGGTCAAGTGGACACATTTCTGGAAATGTATAACATACCAAAACTCAAACAACAAGTAGAAAGCCTAAATAGGCCAATAACAACTAGTGAAATTGAAGAAGCAAAAAAATACTCCTAGCACACAAGAGCCCTGGATTACATAGCTACACAGGTGAATTTACCAAACATTTAGGGAAGAACTAACTCCTATCCTCCTCAAACAATTCCAAAAAATCCAAGAAGAAAGAAGACTCCCAAACTCTTTTTATGAAGCCATTATTATTCTAATCCCAAAATGAGGTCAACACACAACAAAGAAAGAAAACTACAGGCTAATATCTCTGATAAACTTAGATGCAAAAATTCTCAACAAAATATTAGCAAACTGGATCCAGCAATATATTAAAAAAATTATACACCATGACCAAGTGGGATTCATGCCAGGGATGTAAGGATGGTTCAATATTCGCAAATCAATAAATGTAATACACCACATAAACAAACTGAAAGACAAAAACCCTATGGCCATATCAATAGATGCTGAAAAGGCATTTGATAAAATACAGCACACTTTTATGATAAAAACCCTCAGCAAGATGGGAATAGAGAGAACATACCTCAACAAAATAAAAGTTATATACGAGGAACCTGCAGCTAACATCATACTCAACAGGCAAAAACTGAAAGCCTTTTCCTTAAGATCAGGAATAAGGCAAGGGTGTCTACTCTCTCCACTTCTATTCAACATAGTCTTGGAAGCTCTAGCGACAGCAATCAGACAAGAAAAAGCAATCACAGGTATACAAATTGGAATGGAGGAAGTAAAACTGTCATTATTTGCAAATGACATGATAGTGTACATAAAAAGGTGGGAATGCTGGCTGGTGCAGCCACTATGGAAAACAGTATGGAGTTTCCTTAAAAAACTAAAAGTGGAACTGCCTTTTGATCCAGCAACTCCACTACTGGGACTATACCCAAAGAATCCTGAAACACCAATTCAGAACAACCTATGTACCCCTATGTTCATAGCAGCACTATTTACAATAGCCAAGTGCTGGAAACAGCCTAAGTGCCCAGCAGTGGATGATTGGATCAAAAAACTTTGGTACATTTACACAATGGAATACTATACAGCAGAAAGAAAGAAGGAACTCCTACTCTTTGCAGCAACATGGATGGAACTGGAGAGTATTATGCTTAGTAAAATAAGCCAGTCAGTGAAGGACAAATACCATATGATCTCACCCATTATAGGACAATAATGAACAAAACTAACAACAAGCAAAACAGAACCAAATATAGGAATACAGTGAATAGGCCTTAAGTGGTCAGGGAGAAGGGGATTGGGGGGAGGGGGGAGGCAGAGGCAAGGAAGGGGAGCAGTTTAGATAAGAACCTAGTATAAAGGAACCATGGACATGGACAACAGATGGAATTGACTTTGGGGGGAATGGGTGGGTGGGGAGGGGGACAGAGGGGAGCAAAAAGGGGATGGATGTAATACAACAATGAAATTTTAAAAAGAGTAGATGGGCATTTTGGTTGTTTCTAAATTTTTTCTGTAATGAAAAAACAATAAAGTTTACATATTTTCATTCCTCAAAAACAAACAAATGAACAAACAAACAAAAAAAAACACTACAGATTCCACTAAAAAACTACTGCACCCAATAACTGAATTTGGCAAAGTAGCTGGCTATAAAGTCAATATCCAGAATTCAAAGGCCCTTTATACATTAACAATGAAACATCAGAGTTAGAAACTAGAAAACAATTCCTATTTACTATAGCAACAAGAAAAGTAAGGTACTTGGAATAAACTTAACCAAGGAAGTAAAGGGCTTATACTCAGATAGCTAAGGAACACTGAAAATGAAATTAAGGAAGATACAAATAAATGGAAGCACATACTGTGTTCATGGATGGGAAGAATTAACATCATTAGAATGTCCATACTACCCAATCCATCTATAGATTCAATGCAACCCCTATTAAAATATCAACATCATATTTCACAGAATTAGAACAAACACTTAAAAAATTCATATGGAGTCAAAAATGACCCCAAATAGCTACAGCAATCCTGAGAAAGAAGAACGAAGTAGGAGGAATCACAATACCAGACATCAAGCTATATTACAAAGCTATAGTAACCAAAACAGTTACTAGCACAAGAATAAACAATCAGATCCATGGAACAGAATAGAGAGCCCAGAAATAAACCTAGGACTCTATGGGCAACTAACATTTAATAAAGGGGGAAGGAACATAAAACGGAGTGCAAATAGCATCTTCAACATGTGGTGTTGGGAGAACTGGATAGGCACATGCAAAAAAATGAAACTCGGCCACCAACTTACACCATATACCAACATATACTCAAGATGGTTAAAAGACTTAAACATCTGCAGTGCCCCCATAAAAGCCCTAGAGGAAAACATAGGCAAAAAAATTGCAGATATCCCATATAGCAAAATTTTCACTGAAATATCTCCCAAGGCAAGGAAAATAAAGAATCAAATAAACAAATGGGACTTCATCAAACTAAAAAGTTTCTGCTCATCTAAAGAAAACATCAGTAAAATAAAAAGGGAACCAACCATATGGGAAAACATATTTGCCAATGACACCTCAGACAAGGGTTTGATCTCCAAAATATATAAAGAGCTAATATGACTCAACACCAGGGAGACAAACAATCCAATTTAAAAATGGGCAAAGGACCTGAACAGACATTTCTCCAAGTCAGACATACAAAGGACCCATAGGCACATGAAAGAATGTTCAACATCACTAGCCATCAGAGAGATGCAAATTAAAACTACAAGGAGATACCACCTAACACCTGTCAGAATGCCCATCATCAACAAATCAACAAACAACAAGTGCTGGTGAGGATGTAGAGAACAGGGAACCCTGGTACACTGCTGGTGGGAGTGCAGACTGGTGCAGCCTTTAGAGTACAATACGGAATTTCCTCATAAAACTAAGAGTAGAACTGCCTTATGACCCAGTGATTCCACTGGTAGGTTCATACCCAAAGAATCCTGAAACACCAATTCAGAACAACCTATGTACCCCTATGTTCATAGTAGTGCTATTCACAATAGCCAAGCGCTGGCAACAACCTACGTGCCCTTCAGTGGATGAATGGATTAAAAACCTGTGGTCCATTTACACAATGGAGTTCTATGCAGGAGAAAGAAAGAGAGAACTCCTATCATTTTTTATAGCATTGATGAAACTAGAGAGTATCATGTTTAGTGAAATAAGCCAGGCAGCAAAAATTAAATTCCACATGCTCTCACTTAATACAGGAGACTAATGAACAAACAAGCAAACAAAACAGAATCAGAGACGTGAATACAAGGAAAACACTTTCAGTGTGCAGAGGGGAGAAGGTGGTGGGGTGAGAAAGAAAGAGGCAAAGAAAGGGAACAGTTTAGTCAAGGAACTAGCATTGATGACCCATGGACACAAACAACATGTGGGATTGATAGGGGGACGGGGGTTTAAGGAGGAGGGGAAAGAGGAGAGCAGAGGGGGAAAAGTGAAATGAATGTAATATAACAGTGATAAAAATATGTATATTAAAAAAACTAGTTAAGCTGATGTTAATATAGGTATTCTAAAATTTTTTAAAATGATGTTCACATAATATTTTGTATCTAAAACTTTACTTTTAACCTACCTATAGCATACATTTAAAAGGTGTTTATTGTGGAGGGAATGTAGTTGGGTTATTTTTTTAATATATTCTAAAAATCTTGGTCTTTTGACTGCTATCTTTATACATTTTACATTTAATATAATTATTGATATGTTTGGACTTATATCTACCATTTTATTATTTAATTTCTATTTATATCCTCAGTTTTTTGTTCCCTTTTCATTTTCTTTCCTTTTAGAATATTTGAACTTTTTTAAAAAATATTTTAGTTATTATATTTTAGAGAGAGGGGAAGGATGAGAGGCAGAGATGGAGAGAGACATCACTGTATGGTTGCCTTTCACCTGCCACCAGCCACGGACCTGGCTGGAGACTTGGCTTGCAACCTGGTTATGTGCCCTGGCTGGGAATCGAACCAGCAACCTTTGGGTTTGCAGACCGGCACCTTATCCACTGTACCACCAGCCAGGGCTGGAACATTTTTTTTTTTATTTATATTTTATTTCATTATTTTTAGAAAGAGGGGAAGGGAGAGAGGCAGAGAGGGAGAGAGGCATCAATGTACAGTTGCGTTTCACCTGCCTCCAGCCACAGACCTGACTGGAGACCTGGTTTGCAACCTAGATAGGTACTCTGGCTGGGTAATCGAACCTGTGACCTTTGGGTTCGCAGGCCGGGGCCTTATCCACTGTGCTACCAGCCAGGGCGATTTGAACATTTTTAATATTTCATTTTTATTTATTTATCATGTTTTAACAATAAATTTTATTTATTTGTGTTAATGGTTTGCCCAAGGGATTAATTATGTTTTCACCTTCTACTTAGAATTAATATTTTGCCATTTCCAGTGTATAGAGATACCTTACACTACTCCTTCCTTTATATGATAGTTGACTAATATCATTACATCTACCTACACTGTAAAACCTATCAGAAAAATGTTGTACTTTCTGCTTTCAATGACTTATATTCTGAATACTTTAAATATTAGGTTATATAATTCTTCACATTGTTGAAATACTGTGAAGAATGCTATATATTTTATTTTATCAGTCAGTTAACCTGGTTGATTCAAGCCCCAAATCCTAACTAGCTTCATGCTTTCAAAGTTAATCTTGTTTCACTGGCCCCATATATGCACCTTGTATTGGCCAGTCTGGAACTTAAGAAATGGCCTGTCTTACAGTTCAATCCTCAAGACTTGTGGTATTCTAGTTAGTGTTAGATTCATGAATATGCAGTAGAAGCATGAGCTTAGGACTTCGGAAGCAACATTTTTTATTTGCTTTTCTGAACTTCTCTTTATATTCAATCTCCATGATACTTTCTGGTTTCATTAAGTTTCCTATCCTTTGTTTGGAATTTCTCTAGCCAATGTGTTGGTGCTCTATATACCTTACTTTGAAGTACACTTTCCACAACCACTTCCATTTCCACAGCTAAATGATAAAAGGACAGAAAGGAAAAAAATCAGTAGAGACCTGTCACACTCTTTTGGGACCATAGTTCCTTTCACCCATATGGACAATTTACCTTCCTCAGGGATTGAATTTTTGCTGATAAAACTGTCACCATCACAGGGGCTTGGAAACAAAAGAACAAAGAGGAGGAAAAAATGTGGGAGAGTTAGAAAACTTTTTTTCCCAGTCTTCAAGGCAAAATTAGAGGACTTCTGGAACTCTTTCTTGTATTGTTAATGTCTACTTTTGGGTTTTAGACTCCACCAAGTCTAATCCAGGGGATACTGGAGAAAACTGAAACCATATATATGACTTTGAATTCTTGGCTTTTCCAATCTTCCTGCTTCTATTTACTTTCCAGAATACTCAAACTAATTTTCTATACATTTTTCCAGGTTTTACAACTATAATGAATAGAGAGGATAAAGTAGTGTTTTGCTCATCCCACCTTACTTGTAACTGACCTGAAAATAATACAGATAGTGAATATAGGTATTAAAGCACAGAAGAGACCAGAAGAGCTGTGAGTTCTGCTTTCTGTAAGACAACATCCAGGGCCAGTAAGGAGTACTCTACAGTGTGTATTAGAGGTAAGATAACCATCATCCAAGCTAGAACACATTGTCAGATGTGTGATACCCTTAGTCTATGAAAATTATACTTGAAAAACAAGTGTAAGCCAGGAACCAGAATATAGAACCACCTTACTTAGAAGGGTTTGTGGAAAAATAATACTTCTTTCACATTGTAGCCACTGAATTTAATTGTTTAGTTACTGTTTCCTTCTATATATAGAAAATTTATTTGGCTGTCTGCTTTGTTTTGATTGATTTACATGTAAAAATATAAGTAACTCTTAATCCTAAACATTAATGTGTCATCTTGAGTGTTTATACTAACTTGGAAAGAGTGTATTTTGTTTACACAAAAATAGTTCCTTTTTTGTATATATAAACTGGAGGTTCAGTCTGAGCTCTTGTTAAGCCCAGAACAGAACTCTGGGCCAATATTTATTTTAGGATAAAATAAACCTAGATAGACTGACCATTAGAGGTATCTGAGTCTTAGATCCCAGAGAGTTTTTGGTAGGAAAACTAGAGATTCTAGTCATCCCCATAACACAAAGTCACAATGACAGTGTGGGTTCTTCCCCACCGAGACCCTACAATGAGCCTTCCCACAAGAAACTTCCTACAGAAATAGTGTATACCCTTTAACTCATCTTTAACTTTATCACTGGAATTCCCAACAAGGATGCTACTTGCTGCCAAAGCCACGATGGTTTTTATGATGTGGGCTCCTCTGTGAAAAAAGAACTTCAGAGCATTTCACATGGGCTTCAATCAGTGGCCAGAGGATAATGAATTTTAGCCACTTTAAACCTGGGTCACATTTATACAGTAGATGTGACACATTACATGTGAATGAGCCCAGAAGTTGCTTTTCTTTATCACTCAAATGAATCATCTCATTCCATCAAGGATGAGAGAGCATGAAAGTTTTATATTCATATGGGACTTGAACACTATTTGAACTCTCAGAAGAAAAACAAACTTATGAGAATGAAATTCTCATCTATCAGGAATAACTACTTAGTCTTCCAGCAGATCACCCATTCCCTAGGACTTCAGCTGAAATCGAAGTTCAGGAAGCACATATAAGAAATATCAGTCACAATGGGCAAATGGCTCAGAGAGAAGTTCAGTTCAAGCTCTATTTTGTTATCTTTTAACCAGTGTGTAAACTTGTTTTTCAGACTCTTATCATGGCAGTTAACTCTTGTCACTGCCTTTCCATTTTGTATGCAACTGCTAGTCCATTCCCTGGTCTTCATTTTGGCCCAGATGATCCCTAGTTCCATTAGCCAAAAACAAGGTTTTGTACTTCAGGCTCTGCAGGAGGCCCAGGGGGCAAGGAGAAGCTGAAAATATCCCTACTCTGTTCTTTAAGCCTTGTATCCTGCAGTGGTGCTGCATAAACCCAATGGAAAGGGCTGCTTCCTCCAGTTCATCTGCCCAGAGGTGTCACTTCCCACAAGGGCACAGTAAAGACTAAACTGTGGCCTTCCGTGCTCCTCCTTCTCTGGTCTCTGGTCTCTGTTGTACTCCAGAATTAATAGGTGAACAGGGTGTAAGAATTCTTTTCTTTACAGAGAAGCTTTGGAAAAGTTTAAATCAATTATTTATAATAAAGTTACATTTATTTTATTGAAAAAATATATAAATATACATGTACAATACATAATGGACAGGATAGTCTGTAGCCACAAAGTAAAAGTAAACATATCTGCTGGTTCTGTTGACCACTAAAACAGTGTTAGGGAGGTGAATGCTGAACGTGTGTGAGTGTCTGTCCTTTTTAGAAAATCAGAAACCCTAACCACAGCGTCAGTGTCATTCCAGTGCCTGTCATGCTTGCTTAGGCTGGCAGAAAATGTTCCATTTTAGATCAGCCAGATCCAAGCTATATGTTAAGTTCATCAATATGTCTGCTTGCTAGGATTGAAGGGAGGTGGTTCACAGCCCAGTTTCCCATTCCCTGTGCTGGGAGCTCCTCCCAGTGGTTTCTGTTTTACTGAGTCTTTCCACTGAAGAAATTCTTGAGGTAATTCTGAGATGGTTCCATGTGAATCCTTTAGAGTTTTTCACAGGCATGTGGTAGCGCATTTGAGTCCAGAACGTGGAATTGAGAGGCACTGATTTTAAGCCTTTCCAAGTGATTGTGGGCAAAACCCGGAGAGCTTTTTTCACAAGATGAGGTAGAGACTCTGGCTCTTGGAAGGAACAGAACTTAATTAAAATGAGTTTCAGTGTTTGATCACCCAAGGCAAGATTCACTGCTGCTTGTAGTTCAAAGACACTGGGTCCATTGACATAGTTGGAGCTTAAGATAAATATTCCTCTTCTGCTTTTCTTAATAATGCTCACAATGTCTTCTGTGTACACTGGAAATAAAAAGTTTAATTAATTGCAACTGTTATTGTTAAACCTTGAGTTGCAACAATCCTGACTGTCCCAGATTTGCCCAAAGGGTTCCTTACCACAGACACTCTTATGGAAGTCGCTGTATCAATTTTACTGACAATTGAAGATATACTCTAATATCTAGTGATATTCAATTTACAGTTCTCCCCTTGTGTTCTGTCTCTTCAAATGATCAATTCCCCTAGGACCCAAGCTTGTTAGAACAAGGTAGACTGAGAAAACAGAAGGCAATAAAATATTTAGGCTCCTTGGTCGGGTGTCTGAGGTAGCAGAGGCATGGGAAGTCAGCAGGGGATGGTAAAGCCTGCACATCTAACGCAAGGCCAGGCCTGGGCCCAAGCTCCAGGAGCCTGCTTGATCTAGTGTTGAGGTTTGAGGCCAGCAGAGTCCCAGAAAGCAGGGGACTATTGTTTGGCAGGACAGATGACTGACTTCCTGCTGAAGAGCCAGAAAAGACATCTTTGTTCTGAAAGCCCTCTCTAAGGTCTGATATTAATTTTTCTTTTGAAGATGAAATTTTCAGGTGCTGGAACACATCTCTGCAATACATATTTTTTACTATGTTGTTGCCCAAAACGTTCTAAGCTCATGAAGCCTTCCAGAAAAATGTATATCCCAAAAGAAAGAATGACAGAAATATTTAGAGTACATGCATTTAACTGGCCCTTTTGTTGTATATTTTCTCTTGGCATACAGGACCTACCTCCTCCTGGAGCCACGTCTCTTTCAAGCAAACATAAGGTGTATCCATATTTGTTTTCCAAAACTTCAGGGAGCAGATTCAGGGCTAAGTTTTCCTCACTCACAGATGAAGTGGCTTCACTCTCAGAAGAGCTCCATTTTGCATAAGAGATGAAAGCATCAAATTCCTTTTTATCTGAAGAAAAGGAATGATAAAAATGTAAGCCAGCCCTGGCTAGTGGCACAGTGGATGAGTCAGCCTGCAAACCCAAAGGTTGCTGGTTCAATTCCCAGCCAGAGCACATAATCAGGTTGCAAGCCAGGTCTCCAGCCGGGTCTGTAGCTGGAGGCAGATGGGAGGCAACCATTAATGTCTCTTTACCTCTCTGCCTCTCTCGCTCCCCCTCTCTCTAAAAGTAATAAATAAAATCTTTTTAAAAAATGAGTAACTATTTGAAACAATGTAAGCCATTTACAGATTTTTTTTCTATCATGGTATATCTATGTATGCTCAAAACATGTGATAAATGGGTAAGAATTAGAGTTAGAATCACTACTGCATTGGTTTAAAAAAAGTTTTTAAACAGCTGAGTCCAGTTCAAAATCACACTGTTGAGTGGTATTTATTGTCTGCCCAGAAATTAGGATCAAATTCTGATTTCTGAAGCACTTCTGCAGTTCCACTGACATCAGCTCCAACAGCTGGGATTTTCTGTGATAAATCACAACCACTCAGGAGTTCCTCTGAGATTTCCTTGCTTCCGCAGTGTTGCTGTCTCATTAGTTACACATCAAAGAAAAGTAATTCATCAATGCATGAAAGCCAGTGAGCAAAACACTGCTGACACCCAGTGTCTTGCATGTTAGAGAGCTGATGGCACATATACATCAGATTGAATGTCATATGTAAAATGAGGCAATCATAACTCACCAGCAGGCTGCTTTCAGGGTTGCATAAGATCGTGTATAGGACAAGCTTGGCGTCTGGCTCATAAGCAGGCACAAGATAAATATCCTTTACCCTTTCTAAGCAGGACTTAATATTTATGGACCTTATTTCAGGATATTTTTTTGGTCTCATATGTCTCAATTGACTAAATGATTAGAAATGAGCATTGATTATAGGGATGTGCTAAAGAACTAGCTGAAAGTGGTAGGATCCTGGCTGGAGGCTCAGTGGATGGGTGGGGGCCTGCAAACCCAAAGGTCACTTGTTCGATTCCACAGTAAGGGCACATAACCAGGTTGCAAGCCAGGCCTCCTGCCAGGTCCTTAGCTGGAGGCAGGTGGAAAGAAAACCATACATTGATGTTTCTCTCTCTTTCTTCCTCCTTCCCTGCCCTTCTCTCTAAAAATAATGAACAAAATCTTTTAAAAAGGAAGAAAAAAACAACACTTGTTTATTAAAAAGAAAGAAACAAAGATAGATAGATAGAAAGTGGTAGAAAACATCCAAAGTTAACTCATGGGCTTTGGGATTGGACACACCTGGCTCATATTCCAGCATTTTGCACACCGCCTGGTGAGTAGTATTGTTATAAAATAGTAATAGCGCCACCTGCTGGTGCGATTGAGAAGTACACTTTTTCAATGTGAACCTAAGAAGAGGCCTAGAGTATGTAAGTGCAAAAAAATAGAAAAGGAAGAGAGAGGAGGAGGTCTTGACTGGAGAAAGGAAGGTGCTCCACTGAGACCTAGGAGGCTGCTCTAGAAAGCTACTGGTTACCTAGATGGAAAAGAGGATACTCATGGGTGTGGCCAGCAGATAAAGACTGAACAGTTTAAATATGTACACACCAGCACTGGCTAGTGGTTCAGTGGATAGGTGGCTAGCCTGTGAACCCAAAGGTCACTGATTCAATTCCCAGCCAGGGCACATAACCAGGTTGCAAGCCAGGTCTCCAGCTAGGTCCGTAGCTGGAGGCAGGTGAAAGGTAACCTTACATTGATGTTTGTCTCCCTTTCTTCCTCTATCCCTGCCCTTCTGTCTAAAAATAATAAATAAAATCTTTAAAATAAATAAATAAATAAATGAATATGTAACACACCATAGCTGCCTCAATTTCTTTCATGTCCAAGGGGGAAGTCCAGCAAACTAGGATTTTTCTATAATCTGAAAGCATTATATTTCTTTGGTAATAAAATTAGAATGGAAGCATTAGAAAACCTGCTAGGTCCTCGAAACTTATGACATTCTATGTCTCTCTAAACTTTTGTGTATTCATCATTAACATCAAAAGAAACCGTTGTTTTGCTGATAACATCGTCAGAGAGAGTTTTGAATGATTGTGCTTGAAAATCAGGTTCTGCTCCCATTAGATTGCTGAAGTGTCTGTGCAAAGTAAATAGAGAAATGGCATATTTAAATGTTTCACAGATTTGACACTTCTGTGCCAACTTTAGAATCTTAAGATGAATAGCACTTTAGAAAATGAAATATGAAGTTGTCCAGGGAAGCAATTAAGACACTAGATAGGTAATTGACTTAATTCAAAAATGTTAACTTTAAAAAAATAAATAAATCTCAAGAAGACTTTCGGCTTAAGGATTTCTAGTATGTATTCTCAATTGGTATAAAGGAAGGTGTGATTGGTGTATTTCTTGATTCCCATTTCTTAGGAGATATGACAGCTCTAATTGAGTTCCTGGTATGAGAGAAGCATCGTATAGAGATGCCTGTCAGATAAGAAATGATCTCCAGAGTCCCCAAAAGGGGCTTCTGCTCTTTCCAAACAGCAGAATTATTTGCTAAAACTGCAAAGCATTCTAACTTCAGGGGAACCGAGGACTAGAAAAACTCAGAAGCAGTTCTTCTGTTCTGAAGAAGCAAACATTAATAAACATCATTATCCTGTCTCATTGGAAAAATTGACAGATACTTCATTAATAGTACAGTACTTGCCTCTTAACAGTATTTCACATGTTTTGTAACATTTTGACCTATTTCAGTTCCCTCATTTTACAGATAAGACTGACCAATGTGGTAATTAATGTGGGCTCTAGGTCAAAGGGCCCCAGTTTCAAGCTCTAACTTGGCCTAGCAGTTCAACTTGGAGGCATATGATTTCAGATCTCTCATTCTGACTTGTAGGATTGCTATGACAATTCAAGCAGCCAATACACATGACTGGCAAGCACCCAGTACTCAAGAGATAATAATAGTACTCAGTGTTCACCATGTTCTAGATGTTGTTCTAAAAGCTTAAGATATCTCTTTTTTTAAGTATGTTTTATTGATTATGCTGTTACAATTGTTCCAATCTTTTTTCATTTGCTCCATTTTACCAAGTACTTTCCTTCCTTCCAGCAATTCCTCCTCACTTAGTACATGTTCATGGGTCATTCATGTAAGTTCTTTGGCTTCACCCTTTTCTATACTATTCTTAACACCCCCCTGTCTATTTTGTACCTACCAATTATGCTTTCTAATCCCTGCACCATTTCCCCATTTCTTCCTCTTCCCCCTTCTAGCTGATAACCCTCCCAATGATCACTATACCTATGATTCTGTGCCTGTTCTGATAGTTTAGTTTGTTATTTTTATTGTTTTCAATTCTGTTGTTGATAGTTGTAAGTTTGTTTTCATTTTAATGTTCATAGTTTTGATCTTATTCTTTTTCTTAAATAAGTTCCTTTAACATTTCATATAATAATGGCTTGGTGATGATGAACTCCTTCAGCTTTACCTTGTCTGGGAAGCAATCTATCTGCCCTTCTATTCTAAATGATAGCTTTTCTGGACAGAGTAACCTTAGTTTTAGGACCTTGCATTTAATTACTTTGAATAGTTCTTGCCAGGTCCTTCTTGCCTGCAAAGTTTCTTTTGAGAAATCAGCTCATAGTCTTATAGGAACCACTTTGTAGATAATTCTCTTCTCATCTCTTGCTGCTTTTAAGATTCTCTCTTTATCTTTAACCTTTGGTGTTTTAATTGTAATGTATCTTGGTGTGGGCCTATTTGGGTCTAGATTGTTTGGACTCTCTGTGCTTCCTGGATTTGTATGTCCATTTTCTTCACCAAATTAGAGAAGTTTTCTTTTCTTTCTTTCTTTCTTTTCTTTCTTTCTTTCTTTCTTTTTTTTTTTTTTTTTTTTTTTTTTTTTTTTTTTTTTTTTTTTTTTTTTTTTTTTTTTTTTTTTTTTTTTTTTTTTTTTTTTTTTTTTTTTTTTTTTTTTTTTTTTTTTTTTTTTTTTTTTTTTTTTTTTTTTTTTTTTTTTTTTTTTTTTTTTTTTTTTTCACATAAGGTTTCAATTTCTTGCTCTTCCTCTTCTCCTTCTGGCATCCCTATGATTTGGATATTGGTATATGTAAAGTTGTCCCAGATGTTCCTAAGCCTCTCCTCATTTTTTCAATTCTTATTCCTTCATTCTATACTGGCTAACTATTTATTTCTTCATTCTGTTCCAAATCATGTATTTGAATCCTAGCTTCCTTTCCTTCACCATTGGTTTCATGTGGATTTTCCTGTTTCACTGGAAACACTTCTTCCCTTATGTGTTTGCCATAGTCAATCACATCTATCAAGACTGTGAGAATCTTTATCACCAGTGTTTTGAACTCTGTGTCTGTTAGGTTGGCTTTCTCCTTGCTGCTTACTTTTCACACTGGAACTTGATCTGCCCCCTTTTTTAGACCATACTTCTCTGTCTCCTCAACTTAATAGCCTCCTTTGTTTCCCTCTGCATCTTAGGTAGAGCTGTCACACCTGTCTCATTATAAGGGGTCGGAGCCTTAGGTATTTGTCAGTGAGGAGTGACCCCTTTCACCATGTTGTGGAGCTCTATGTGGAGGAGGGTCTGAGAGGGAACAATGCTACTTGCTCAGCACTCATCCCTTTTCCAGGCACTTTTCCCACTTCTCATATGGAACTGGCACCCTTCTAGTTGTTACCCTAGTTGTGGTTCCCCGGGTAGGTGGATTTGAGTACATTCTAGGATAGTTGGGGGTCTCTAAACAAAAGAACATTGCTGAGAGACCAGTAGTTTCTTTTGCTATCCCAAACCCCACTGGTTTTCACAGTCATAAGCAATGAGGTTTTATTTTCCCCGGTGCTGGAACTATGGCCTGGGACTAGGATCAATCCTCAGGTGTCCCTCCTGACTTTTTTTTTTTTTTTAAGATTTTTTATTTATTATTTTTAGAGAGAGAGGAAAGAAGAGAGACAGAGAGGGGGAGGGACATCCATGTATGGTTGCCTTTCCCCTGCCTCCAGCCACAGACCTGGCTGGAGACCTGGCTTGCAGCCTGGTTATGTGCCCTGGCTAGGGAATCAAACCAGTGACCTTTGGGTTTGCAGGCTAGCTCCTTATCCACTGTGCCACCATTCCAGGGCTCCTCCTGACTTTTATAATGTGTGACTGTGCTTTCTGCCAGCCGGCCACAGCCACTGCCTTGCTGCTGCTGCTGCTGCTGCTGCTGCTGCTGCTGCTGCCACTGCCACATGACACCCTCTCTACCCTGGCTCTGACCCTCTTACCTGTCTGGTTGAATATTATTTCTTTATATCTTTGTTTGCTGGTCTTCCATGCAGTTTGATTTTCTGTTAGTTCTGATTGTTTTTAGTTTTGAGGTAATTGTATTCCTTCTTATGGTTGTGGAGGGAGGCAAAGCATGTCTACCTATGCCTCCCTTTTGGCCCGAAGTCCTAAAAGCTTAAGATGTCTTAACCTAATGAGCCCCTGTAGCATTCATTGTGATTGAAATTGGGGTTACGATTTTATTTTATGAAAGGGGAAACTAAGGCATCAGATGTTAAGTCCTTTCTCATATTGCTTTAATTTGGTTAGCAGTGAGATTATTTTCAAGCCCAACATATCTGATAATAGCATTGACAACATTCCTGGTAACTAAAATAAAAAGAGACTTTCTTTACCATCTCCCAGCCCTCCCAAGTGTGAGGACCATCAGACCTGGAGGACATCTCAAAGCCTAAGGAGCATGATCTTATCCATCATGGAGTATCCGTTTTTGGACCTCCCCTGTCTAAGTCAGCACTAAAAGGAAAAGTCAGACACAAGTTGGAGTTACCTTACCCCTGAGTGTCTCATCCTTGTTGTGGTATGTTCGGTACAGCAGCACTATTTCAATCCAATACATGAAGAGCAGAGTACTTGCCATCAGCACACCTGCTAGTGCCATGATGGTACCAAGTAGGATGTATAGGAACACCACTGGGGAAATACATGGCAAATATGAGCAGATGCAGAGCCACATCCCTGTGGCAAGACCTCATTCAATCAATGTGGTGGACCCACCCAGAGCATTTTCTGGCCCTATTATTTTATCAATACCACTGCTATTGGAACCACTTCTCTTCAATGTGAAAATGCCTAATCCCATCCTGAGGAAACTATAGTAAAGTGAACTGGAGAGAGCATGGGGGAATGGGTAGTTGGTTCCTGATCAGCCATGGCCTGGGAAACTGATCACAAGCATTTTTATTCATTTTCCCCATAAACTTCTACATAACACATTTGCACCCCTCTCACTGTATATTGTAAATTATTCTCATGTAATATTATTCCTACTAAAGTCTTAACCTCAAGAGTCCAGGAGCTATGGCTGGCTCACTTTTGTACCCTCTATGCCACCTAACCCATGAAACATACCTTCTCAGAGAATCCACTTGGGGACCAGGAACAAATTTTATCTTATTTGTCTTATAAGTTTTCATAATCACCTGTTCTAAAATCATTTATTAATTGACTAAATGAATGGTATCAATTTTATCTCTAAGTATCTTCTTTAAATTTTTTAAAATTATGCCTTACTAGGAATATCCACTCCAGCTTTAAAAGATTATGCTCTGTGATATACATATACACTTCTGGACACTGAACAAAATTACATTTTCACACTTTCACTCTCCAATACCTAACCATCATGCTTTCTGGATTTGGAAGCCATGAAAGGAAAATAGGGAAGGGACTTATATCCTAGCATAATACCTGTTGCATACAGTATACATAGGTATTTGTAGAATGAATGAATGAATGCATGAATGATAGGTTATTCTGACACAGCCCCAACACACAAAATAGT
Source organism: Noctilio leporinus (assembly GCA_004026585.1). Taxonomy (NCBI): domain Eukaryota; kingdom Metazoa; phylum Chordata; class Mammalia; order Chiroptera; family Noctilionidae; genus Noctilio; species Noctilio leporinus. The sequence continues at coordinate 53,602 of PVIW01004871.1, forward strand.
GGTTAAGAGGACCATTTTGAATCACTGATATGAAATTTAATAGTTGTGTGTAGCCTTGGGCAACATATTAAATTAGTTTATACATCAAAGTGCATAGAACATTGTCATACATAATAAATATTAATTGCTATCATCATTGACACTGATAGACAGCCGGACCTATGGGAGAGGGCTGAGGGCAGGGAACAGGAGGGATTGCAGAAGATAGAACTAGGCTATGGGAATGGGACCTAAAAACTGCTTTTGCCCAAGCCATGCTCCTTGAAGACTGAGGACAGAGGTTGGAGTTTCTAGTAATGCCTTTAGGAAGTTCCCAGGGTCATGGAAAGGACATTGAGTTTCACAGCACAGTGCTAGGTCCCACAGGCATGAGGCAGCATTGCCCAGGTAACCAAGTGAGTTCCTTGCAGACAACCAGTGCCCTACATCACTGGTGCAGAGGTCTGCCCCTCCTTCTGAGGCTTCCCAGGGTGCTACCAGGGGAGGCTGTGCGGGGTTTCCAGGGTCCTTTTTTCAGGCTTTTGGTTCAGTTGCTCTCTGCTGAGGAGCCCAGTGTGGGCAACTCGCTGCATACAGAGAGTAGGGCATGGGAGGCGCAAAGTTGATGGAGCACCACAGGTGTGTCCTCTAAGACATGATGGTGGTAGGGAGAGATTCTTACACTGAGCACGTGCAAGGCTAGCAACATAACTGAATAGAGGAAAGAATCCTCCTTTCCCCTTTTACTACCACATTAAGGGTGGGACTCAGGGAAGGCAGGCACATGTGCAACAGAAGTTACGATGGTGGCAGGGGTAGGTGCTTGATTAAAGAGGGTTGTCAGTCTAGCCTGGGGATAGAAGGGGTTGGTTGGGAGGAGTATCCATCCAAAGCGGGCAAAAGTTTGAGAAGTTAATTGGCCATTCTGGGAAAGCACCTGGCCAGTTCCACACCCAAAGCTAATATAAACTCAGGGGAACAGAAACACTCTCTTGCTCATCATTCACTGCTCAGGACCTGCAGTTTGATGCTGTTCTGGACTGTTCTCTCCATAAGCCATGTGTTTTTAGTAGTCACATGGCCTATGGATTCCAGGAGGGACTCAGTCTCCACTCCCCCCATCCCCGACCTGGTGAATAATTCTCTGGTGTATTCACATGCTTTCTAGCTTCAGAGCATAGGAATTTTCAGCCCTAGCAGCCTCATGGCCCTGGCCATGACCATGCCACCTCCACCCACAGCCTACAGGAGAGAGCCTGAAGCTAGACAACAGCTAGGAACAAGCTAAGCTACCTGGAGAGCCACTTGACAGCTGCTGTGGGTTCCAAAATGATGATATTTTAAAACAGAGCAGAAACTCTGGGGACTTTTATTTTGGTCTTGCTGAGGACAGCTCGGTTTTGCAAAACAGATGAGCTTTGAAATGGGTAGTCCCCAGGTGGCTCACCATCTGAACAAAAATCTCTTCCCTTTCTCACCAGTCTCTGCCTCTAGTGTTTGCTTTTTGGTGGTGGGTAGTTGAACCTCCATTTTTTTTCTTTTCCTTTTTACAGTTGTCTGATTATTCTCCATTACTCTCCCCTGACCCACCAACCCCATCCCCTCTCTCACAGGTTGTCTGTGTCCATGGGTCATTTATACTAGTTTCATGACTAATCTCTTCCCTTTCTTCCCCTACTTTCTCCCTCTTTCCCACCTATCTGGTCACTGTCATTCTGTTCCTTATTTCCATGCCTCTGGTTCTCTTTTGCTCCTTTGTCTATTTTGTTCATTGGTTTCCTGTATTAGGTGAAAGAATATTTTTCTTTCACCACTTGGCTTATTTTACTAAGCATAATACTTTCCAACTCTATCTATGGTATTAAAAAGGTAGGAATTCCTTCTCTCTTTTTTTGCTGTATACTATTCCATTGTGTAAATGTACCAAAGTTTTTTGAAACACATTTCCACTGATAGGCACTTAGGCTCTTTCCAGCACTTTGGCTATTGTGAATAGTGCTACTATGAGCATAGGGTACATAGATTCTTCTAAACTGGTATTTCAGAATTCTTCAGGTATAATCCTAGCAGTGGAATCACAGGATCAAAAGGCAGTTCTATTTTTAGATTTTTGAGGAAATCCCATACTGTTTTCCATAGTGGCTGCACCAGTTTTCATTCCCACCAACAAAGCACTAGGGTTCCCTTTTCTCCACATCCTCACCAGCACTTCTTCTTTGTTGATTTGTTGATGATGGTCATTTTGACTGGAGTGAGGTGGTATCTCATTGTGGTTTTGATTTGTATCTCTTTGATGGTGGTGGCTAGTGATATTGAGCATTCTTTCATATGCATGTGAGGCCTTTGTATGTCCTCCTAAAAGAAGGTCTGTTCAGGTCCTTTGCCTATTTTTTTAATTTGGTTATCTGTCTTTCCAGTGTTAAGTCCTATAAATTCTTTATATGTTTGAGTGATCAAAACCTTGTCTGAGGTATTATTGGTAAGTATTTCTTCCCATACGGTTGGTTCCCTTTTAATTTTGCTGATGTTTTCTTTAGCTGAGCCAAAACTTTTCAGTTTGATGTAGTCCCATTTGTTTGTTTGTTTCTTTATTTCCCTTGCTCTGAGAGAGGTATCCATGAAAATATTGTTGCATGGAATAGCTGCAAATTTTGCCTATGTTTTCTTCTAGGATTCTTATGATGGCACAGCTTATGTTTAAGTCTTTCAGCCACCTTGAGTTTATTCTGGTGTATGGTGTAAGTTGGTGATCTAGTTTCATTTTTTTGCATGTTCCTGCCCAGTTCTCCTAAAATCACTTGTTAAAGAGGCTAGTTACACTTCGTTTTATGCTCCTTCCCCCTTCACTGAATATTAATTGACCATAGAGTCCTGGGTTTATTTCTGGGCTCTCTATTCTGTTCCATTGATCTATATATCCATTCTTATGCCAATACTAGACTATTTTGGTTACAGTTGCCTTGTAATATAGATTGATGTCTAGTATTGTGATTCCTCCTACTTTGTTCTTCTTTCTCAAGATTGCTGTGGCTATTCATGGTCATTTTTGGCTCCATGAATTTTTGAAGTATTTTTTCTAGATCTGTGGAATATGTCATTGGAATTTTAATGGGATTGCTTTGAGTCTACAAATGGCTTTGGGTAGTATGGACATTTTAATAATGTTAATTCTTCCCATCTATCCATGAACATGTATATGCTTCCATTTATTTGTATCATCCTTAATTTCTTTCCTCACTGTTCTGTAGTTTCTGAGTACAGGTCTTTTACCTCTTTGGTTAAGTTTATTCCTAGGTACTTTATTTTCTTGTTGCTTTAGTAAATTTGTTTTTTTAATTTATTTACCTAGTTTTGATCTCTGATGTCTCATTGTTGGTGTACAAAAGTGCCTTTGATTTCTGGATATTGACTTTGAATCCAACTATTTTGCCAAATTCATTTATTAGGTCAAGTAGTTTTTTGCTGGAGTCTTTTGGGTTTTCTATATGTACTATCATGTCATCTGTAAATAATGAGAGCTTTATTTCCTCCTTTCCAATTTTGATTCCTTTTTCTTGTCTGATTGCTATAGCTAGAACTTCCAAAATGATGTTGAATAGAAGTGGAGACAGTGGAAACTCTTGTCTTGTTCCTGATCTTAGGGAAAATGCTTGTAGTTTTTGCCAATTGAGTATGATGTTAGCTATAGGTTTGTCATATATGGACTTTATTATGTTGAGGCATGTTCTCTCTAGTCCCACTTTGCTGAGAGTTTTTATCATAAATGGGTGCTGTACTTTATCAAATGTTTTTTCAACATCTATTAATATGATCATATAATTTTTGTCTTTCATTTTGTTTATGTGGTGTATTATGCTTATTGATCTGTGAATGTTGTGCCATCCTTGCATCCCTAGGATGAATCCCACTTGATTATGGTGTATACTTTTTTAATGTGATGCTGAACCTGGTTTGCCAATATTTTGTTGAGGATTTTAGCATCTATGTTCATCAGCAATATTGGCTCATAGTTTTCTTTTTTTATGTCTAGACCAATTTTGGGATTAGGATAATACCAGCCAGGGTTTGGGAGTCTTCTCTCTTCTTGGATTTTTTGGTATAAGTTTAGAAGAATAGGAGTTAGTTCTTCCCTTAATGTTTGGTACAATTCACCTGTGTACCTATCTGACCTGGGGCTTTTGTGTGCCAGGAGTTTTGATTACTGCTTCAATTTTACTAGTTGTATTTATTTTTTTATTAAATTTTATTGTTGTTGTATTATATCCATCCACCTTTTCCTCCCCTCTGTCCCCTTACCCACCCACCCACTCCCCCACAAAATCAATCATATTTGTTGTCCATGTCCATGGTTCTTCCATGCTAGTTCCTTGACTAAACTGCTCCCCTTCTTTGTCTCCTCCTCCCCACTCACTCCTCCCTCTCACCCCTGCCCACTGAAGGGTCTATTCATTGTATTCATGTATCTGGTTCTGTTTTGCTTGCTTGTTTGTTTTATTCATTAATATCCTATAATGGGTGAGATCATGTGGTATTTGTCTTTCACTGACTAGCTTATTTCACTAAGCATAATACTTTCCAGTTTCATCTACATTGTTGCAAAGGGTAGGAGTTCCTTCTTTCTGCTATGTAGTATTTCATTATGTAGAAGTACCAAAGTTTTTTGATTCATTCATCCGCTGATGGGCACTTAGGCTGTTTCCAGCACTTGGCTATTGTAAGGAACTTAGGTTCTTATGAATTGGTGTTTCAGGGTTCTTTGTGTATAATCCTAATAGTGGAATTGCTGGATCAAAAGGCAGTTCCATTTTTAGTTTTTTAAGGAAACTCCATACTGTTTTCCACAGTGGCTGCACCAGTCTGCATTCCCCCCAACAATGCACCAGGGTTCCCTTTCCCGACATCCTTGTCATCACTTCTTTGTTGATTTGTTGATGATAGCCATTTTGACAAGTATTAGGTGGTATCTTATTGTGGTTTTAATTTGCATCTCTGATGGCTAGTGATGTTGAGCATTCTTTCGTGTGCCTTTGGGCTTTTTGTATGTCTCCCTCAGAGAGTTATTTGTTCAGGTCCTTTGTCCACTTTTTAATTGGGCTGTATGTCTCCCTGGTGTTGAGTCGCATAAGTTCTTTATATATTTTGGAGATCAAATCCTTGTCTGAGGTATCATTGGCAAATATGATTTCCCATAGATTTGGTTCCCTTTGAATTTTGCTGATGTTTTCTTTAGCTGAACAGAAACTTTTCAGTTTGATATAGTCCCATTTGTTTATTTGTTCTTTTACTTCCTTTGCCTTTGATGAAGTATCAGTAAACATATTTCTCTGTAGGATATCAAAAATTTTACTGCCTATATTTTCTTCCAGGAACTTTATGGTGGTACTGCTTATGTTTTTAAGTCCTTTATCCATCTTGAGTTTATTCTGGTGTATGGTGTAAGTTGGTGGTCTAGTTTTAATTTTTTGCATGTTACTGTTCGTTCTCCCAACATCACTTGTTGAAGAGGCTATTTACACTCCATTTTATGCTCCTTCCCCCTTTGTCAAATATTAATTGACCATAGAGTCCTGGGTTTAGTTTTGGGCTGTCTATTCAGTTCCATTGATCTATATGTCTATTCTTATGCCAATATCAGACTGTTTCAATTACAGAGGCCTTGTAGTATAGTTTGATGTCCGGTATTGTGACTCCTCCTACTTTGTTCTTCTTTCTCAAGATTGCTGTGGCTATTTGTGGGCATTTTTGGCTCCATATAAATTTTTGAAGTATTTTTTCTATATCTGTGAAATATATCATTGGTATTTTGATTGGGTTTACATTGAATCTATAGATTGCTTTGGGTAGTATGGACATTTTAACGATGCTCATATTTCCCATCCATGAACATGGTATAATCTTCCCTAATTTCTTTAATTTTCTGTAGTTTTCTGAGTACAGGTCTTTTACCTCCTTGGTTAAGTTTATTCCTAAGTATACTATTTTTCTTGTTGCTATGGTAAATGTGATTTGTTTCCTAGCTTCTATCTCTGATGTTTCATTATTAGTATACAAAAATGCTTTTGTTTTCTGAATATTGACTTTATATCCAGCTATTTTGCTAAATTTGCATATTAGGTTGAGTAAATTTTGGGTGGAGCCAATCGGGTTTTGTATGTACACTATCATGTCATCTGCAAATAATGACAGTTTGACTTCCTCGTTTACAATTTGGATACCTTTGATTCCTTTTTCTTCTCTGATACCTCTAGAACTTCCAAAACAATATTGAACAGAAGTGGAGAAAGTGGACAGCCTTGTCTTGTTCCTCATCTCCATTTCACTAGTTGTTTTCAGTCTGTTCAGGCTTTCTGTTTCTCCTTGATTCAGTTTTGGAAGATTATATGTTTCCATAATTTTGTCAATTTCACCTACATTGTCAAATATCTTGTCATATATTTGTTCACAATAATTTTTTACAATCCTTTGTATTTCTGAGGTATCAGTTGTGATTTCTCCTCTTTTGTTTCTGATTTTATTTATTTGGGCCCTCTCTCTTTTTATCTTAAAGAATCTGGTTAAAGGCTTGTTGATTTTGTTTATCTTTTCCTAGAACCAGCTTCTGGGCTTATTGATCTTTGAATTGTTCTTTTAATCTGTATGTCATTTAACTTTGCTTAGATTTTGATTAATTTCTCCCTTCTGCTGACTCTGGGCTTTGTTTGTTGTAGTTCCTCTACTTCTTTTAGCTGTAGAGTTAGGTTGTTTATTAGAGATTATTCTATTCTTTTCAGGTAGGTCTGTATCGCTATCAACTTCCCTCTTAGGACAGCCTTTGCTGTGTACCATAGGTTTTGGACTGTTACGTGTTCATCTTCATTTGTTTCCAGAAACTGTTTGACTTCTGCCTTGATCTCATTGCTAACCTATTCATTATTTTGCATGTTATTCAGTCTCCATGAATTTGAATGATTTTTGTTTTGTTTTGTTTTTGTTTTTGAGGTTAGTTTCTAGTTTCAAGCTGTTGTTGTCTGAGAAGATGCTTGATATAATTTCAATTTTTTTTTTTTTTAATTTGTGGAGACTTGTTTTGTGTCCTACCATGTGATCTGTCTTTGAGAAAAGAATGTGTATTTTGCTTCCTTGGGTGAAATGTCCTGTGCATATTAATTAAATCCATTTGATCTAGAGTGTTGGTCAATGCCAAAATATCCTTGATGTTTCTTGGCTTGGAAGATCTGTCCGTTGTTGATAATGGGGTGTTTAAATCCCTTACAATTGATGTGTTTCTGTTGATATCCTTCTTGAAATCCTCCAAGATTTTGCTTATGCATTGGGTGCTCCTAAGTTGGGTGCATATATATTTACAAGGGTTATGCCTTCTTAATGGATTATTCCCTTAAGTATTATAAAAAGCCCTTTTTTGGTCTATTATTATGGCTTTTTTTGGTGAAATTTATTTTGTCTAAGGTAAGTATTGCAACCTCAGCTTTTTTTATGCCTATTTGCTTGATGTGTTGTTTTTTTTTCCCCCCATCCCTTAACTTTCAGTCTGTATAGATCTTTTGTTCTGAATGGGTTTCTTGTATACCACATACATGTGGGTCATATTTTCTCATCCATTCAGCTACCCTATGTCTTTTGATTGGTGCATTTAATCTCATCACATTTAAGGTTATTATTGATAAGTACTTATTTATGGTCATTTTTCCACTTTGCACCTGTGTTCCTCTTGTATCTCTCTATTTCTTCTTTTTCTTAAAGCAGACTCTTTAGCATCTGTTGCAATGCTTGTTTGGTGAAGATGTATTCTTTTAGACTTCTTTTTTTATTGGGAAACTTGTTATTTCACCTTCCATTTTGAATAAGAGCCTTCCAGGGTAGAGTTGTCTTGGTTATAGGCCTTTGTGTTTTATTGCTTAGAACTTTTTTTTTTTTGCCATTCTCTTTTGGCTTGTAGTGTTTCTGTTGAGAAATCAGCTAATAACCTTATTGGAGCCCCCTTGTATATATTAGTTGTTTCTGTCTTGCTGCTTTTACAATTCTCTCTTTGTCTTCAATTTTTGCCATTTTAATTACAATATGTCATGGAGTGGGACTATTTGGGTTCATCTTCATTGGGAGCTTCTGTGCTTCCTGAACTTGAGGGGCACCTTCACTCATCAAGTTTGGGAAGTTTTCTGTCATTACTTTTTCAGACATGTTTTCTATCCCATGTTATGCTTCTCCTTCTGGTATCCTTATGATACCGAAATTATTATGTTTCATGTTGTCCTGCAGCTCTCTTAAAACCTCTTCATTCTTTTTCAGTCTTTATTCATTTTGTTGTGCTGGCTGGGAACTTTTTTCTACATTGTTCTACAGCTCACTGATTCTATCCTTTGCTTCATCTACCCGGCTTTTGATTCTTTCTACTGTGTTCTTCATGCAGAAATTGTGTTCTATGTTGCCTCCTGGCTCTTATTGAATTGCTGTGTCCTTTTTAATGCTAGTGTTGTTCTCAGTAAGTTTTTGTAGCTTCCCTAGAATTCTTCACAGCTCCGCTAGAGTTGTTTGTAGTTTTCTTTGAGTTTGCTGAGTTCATCGAGCATATCTATATTTATTATTTTGAATTCTACATCTGATAGTTTGTTTGCCTCTATTTCATTTAGCAGTCTTTCTAGGGATTTCTCATTTACTTTCAATGGGGGTTGTTTCTTTTTCTCCCCATTTTAAGTGACTTTTCTTGTTTGTTTCTGTTTCTTAGATTGATCTGCTTTGACTTCCTATCATTGTGGAGTGACCTTTTGTGGTAGGAGACCTGTGGGATTCAGTAGTGCAGTCTCCATGATCTCCTGAACTTGATGCTCTTGGGATGCCCTTTATGCCATTTATTTGGGCTATCTAGTTTTACTTGTGTTTTTGTTGCTACATTGCTCTTTGGTGGGTCCCACCCTCCAGTTAGGTGACTGAGAATTACTCCACCTACCATGCCTTATACACTGTTGTAGGGGTGCATTTTCTTTACTGCCTGGATCTGCCCCTGGTGATGTCAGATCATGCCCCAGTCTGAGCCTAGGCAGCTTGTTCAAGACTAGCAGAAATCCACTGTCTTTGTCTATCTTCTTTAGTTGTTAATCCAAAACCTCCATTTTTATTCAGTAACATCATGACTTTTATAAGGAAATATATCTCCTCTCCAATAAAAACAGTTGTGTGCGTTCTGCAGCAATGTTTCAAGCTTACCTCTTTTCTTCTCTTTCAGATGGATGGATTGAGAAGTGTTTCCAATGGAATTCTGAGCAAAGCAAATGAATTCCTTTTGAAGATCACTTTGAGTAACTTCTTTCAAGCAGACAACACACTCAATGACTTCGTCCTTGAAGGTGGCTTTAACACTAGTAAAGGAGAAAAAAATATCACACTGGTTCTGTAGATCAGGTGACAATAATTTCCCAAGTTTGAAACTCACATAAACCACCAACAGTCTGGCTTTCTGAAGAGCAAATAGGAGGTGCCAAAAGAACATAATGCTGTCAGGAATAGCTTGTTTTTTAAATTATTGAATCTCCTAAACTTTTTTCTAAGCACTAACACTAAGATATAACTTATTTTGGGGCCTCAACTGACCTTTCTTCATCTAAGAATTCCCACTGATAACAGATTTTAACTTCTATGGAGAGTTTACTATGTATCAGGCTGTCTTTTGAGCACAAAATGAGGGGTATTGTGTTTTTTCCATTTCACACCTCATAGAAACCCCACAAGGTAACAGTATGATTATTATAACTTGGCTCACAATAAAGACTAGGCTCAGATGGTGAGTCTAAGTTCACGCTACTGGGATGTGACAACCTGATTCAAGTGGGAGTCTTGACATTTATTCACAATTTGGATTTTCTAAAGTTTCCCAATCTCTAGTCTATTCTCATGTTAAGGAATATTGTTTATGGGAATAATGCATTAGGCTATATTGATTGGACCTTACAATACCAACTCTTTTTCACAGAATGCTTCTTACCTGTCAGAGGTTGTGATAAGCATATCATCTCTAATGTAACAGGGACCTTGCAAGGGATTATAGATGGTATGATGGAGCTTCATAGGGTCATATGTCCAATAGGTGGAAAACAGATTCATACCCAAGGGTGTTTGAAGTCAGAACATACTTGTAACCCCTGTATAACATGGTTAGTAGGTTCCTAAAAAGTGCCATGTGGTGCGAATCCATGTTATACAAAACAAAGAACTAATATAAAAGGGGGATTAGGTTCAAAAAAATTTTTAAACATGTTTTATTTTTATAATTGAGAATTATCTTTATTAAAGCAACTTTCACCAAAACTATATTAATATGTATTAAATAATGTTTTATTCATCATCACTACTAAGCACAATTAACTGAGGGCATTTTCTTTTTGACAAGATATCCTCATCCTCTGAACTTTCTTAGCATTATCTTGACTTCTATCCTGTACTTTTTGCAAAACACTGTTACTACTTAATACTCTATGAACAAAATGGATTTAAAATTCTAATTTTAAAATTCTGCAGGCAAATCTGATATGGTGTCCATGCTCAAGTGAAAAATTTCAAATGAGACATCTTTTGCTCTTAAAAGCTTTAATTATGTTTCATGTTGTTTGGGGGCTTTTCTAATTTCAAATGAGATATATTTTTGCTCTTAAAATCTCTTATTATGTTCTATGTTGTTTGGGGATTTCTCTAATACTCAAACCATGTTAGAGTGAAACCATGTTTTAAGATGCTGTGTTATATGGGAGTTACCTGTACTCTCTTTGTGATAATTGATTGCTTTGAACTTTGATGCAGTCAATATAAGCTTAATAGAGAGCCCAATGACTTTCTTTGTTTTAAAAGTTCCTGCTAAATTTTATTACTGTTCCCAAACCCTTTCCTTTATTTTTTGTAATGTTGTATTCTATCAAAATAATATTATATTTGTTTATTAAAATGTTTTAAAAATCAGAAGGGTATTTAATCCTTAGAGTATTATTTTGGAACAGATCTTAGAAAGATGAGGAACTATATTTTTAGTGACAAACCTAACAAATTGAATCTAAGCCCTTAACCCTTCAGGGACCAGAGTCCAGCTTTGTGAAGAGTTGGATAGATCTGAATGGCTATAATTTTCCATTTTATTGAGCCATACTGTCTTCCCAGTAAATTCTGACCACCAATCTGGGTTCTGTGTTCTTGAGAGCAACAGTCTAGGTCTCATAAAATGTAACAGTTTCCAAGCACTTCAAGGCAGATGCCTACTGAATCTCCTTTCTCAGGTTGTATTGCTTAAACTATTCCTCATTTCATGTAAGTTTTGATCAAACTCCTTATTCTTACACCATTTTTTCATTGCATGCTTCCTGGACTGTTAATGACTCTGCAGATTGGGATACTCTGAGTGGATGGCACTGGAGAAAATGGGGGATTGGAGCAAGATGGTGGGAAGCATTCTTCCTTATTTGGTGGACATGTTGCTTCTTTTCAAGCAGCTTGAGTTGGTGTGCTTGTCTTGTTGCTTGTTGTTTAAAGCAGCCACATCAAACTGTTGCTACAAATTGAGCTTTAAAGCAACTTAAAATATTTCATTTTATGGCCCTGTCAGAAACTGAACTTGGCCTCCACTTTTAAAATTAACATGCACTTTTGTACTTTCATTTTCACCACTAGTTGGTGCATATGGCTACATCATCAACTGTGTGTGAATGTGTGTGTGTGTGTGTGTGTGTGCACATTTTAGATGTTTCCAAAGTTGAAAGCTTTTACTCTGGATTGTAAAGAATCTTGTCCTCTAATTTCCTTCTTACCTTCTCACCTCAGCTGTTGGGATATCCAACTCCTGGTCAGGGTTTTTGCTGTACCATCTTATCACAGGGTTAAAGTTCTTTTCAAAGCCAAATCGTGCTTTGCAGGAAAGATTCAAAGGCTTTCCTTAAAATGAAAGGGCCACAGAAAAGAAAAAGGAAGCCTGTGAGAATGTTTTGTCCTTTGTAGGAGAAAGACTCCACTGAAGAGGTGTCCCCTGGTGCTAGAGGTGTGCAAGTAATGCAGTTGTGCCAGAAAGAGCCAAATATCTACCTATCTCTCCTTCAGAAACAAATGTTAGTCTCTAGTGGACAAAACGTTCTTAAAAGGAAGATTGGTATGGTCATAACACTAAGGGTTCCAATGTGGTCTTCCAACACCATTGTTGCAATACAAGGTGTGTCAATAAAGAACATTTTTCTAATGAATATTTGCATGTTAAGTAAAAAATCATGAGCTTACTGTAGCATGTAGGTTAAAGAAGAAATTATTTGGACATTCAGCTGCTTTTTGGACAATGTACTATGAGTGTGCATGTATTTTATCATGCTACTTTCTTTCTCCCCATTTTCTCATAAGGTATATCCACATATGCTCTGCTTCAAACATAGTATTTTAACCATGAAATGTTTAGGGACTCTATTTAAAAACTCATCTTTACAACTTAATAATGTTTTTCCCCTAGTAATGCTTTAAAATTTACTGACATTATATGTAACTTTGTTATTTTTAATTAATTGTATTTCTTTTTTTCTTTCCATTCTTGTGTTGCTCATTTTGCTATTTCTAAAAGCAAGGTATATGGCCTCCAAGCAGTTTTTTACCATAATATCTATTTTCACATTTCTGTCATAAATATTTTCATATTCAAAAGAATTCATTTTATTAAAGCAACCAGCACTTGATTTTTAATAATGTAGCTATTATTCGGCTGTTCAGCACTATGTAGATGTTACTAAAGTTGATAAAATGAGATAGGACCATAGGAAAGTCATTTTGTCCTCCTACTCAAAAAAAGACAGTACTTTGGAAAACAAATTAATTGAGTAGGGATTACAGCATTCTCCTATACATATTTTAAGACCAAACCAAATACCATATTGTTAAATGTTCATCATACTCAAGTTGATAAATTGGTTAAATTAATAGACAATCAAGCCCATGAACTTAGTATATGTAACCACCTGATCCTGGAATAAGAGCAAATCTAAAATCTACTGAGTATGTCAAATGCACCAGTCACCTAACATATTATCCTGAATCTCTTAATATAACCTTGTGAAGCCAATTTATTTTGCCTCTTTACCGGTTTAAAAACTGAGTCTTAGAAAGATTAACTGACTTAATAAGGTCATAAAACTAATCAGTGGCTGAGTCAAAATTCATGCCCAATTCCATTTGACTTGAATTTAATTTTCTTTCTCTTATATCACACTTAGACTTGCTTCCAAGGGTGATAATTCAGTTCACTTTACCAAGTTCTACTTCCAGGATGTCCTTGACAGGTTCCAGAATATCTGGTTTGAGAGTTGTGTCCTTCTCTAAAAGATGAAAAAGAAAATAATTATTTGCACTGGGACAGCTGAAAGCCTACTTGCTGAAAATGTGCATGCATAGCCATGCTTAGATCTCCCTGTTTTGGGGCTGCCTCTTAAAATTTTATTCATATTTCATAAAGCTAAAAACTTAGGTTTTAACATGAAAAACAAGCTTCCAAAAGTGATTGTGCAGGTGCTGACAAAACATTAGTTTATGATGAATCCATATCTGTCTGGGTGCATTTTCTTCCACACCACCCCTACTCGCCTATCACAGACTTCAGTCTCCATCCCTATCTTCTACAAGATTGCTTGTTGGTGCCATCTGGCTAAGAAATCCAACATGAAGGAGAATCAACCTGAGAAAACGCACAAGTCAGCCAGATTGGAATCCATCCCCACCCACAACCACCCCTACCCACCCCCATTCTTAAATTCATAGTTTGTCTGAAAATAAAAGTGAATCCAGACCTTTATTAGTAATTTATTTTTCAGCTTTCTGCCACAAACTTTCAAATGTACCTCCATTGTCAAAATTCCTCTAGATGTTCCATATCCTGATAAAGGAAAACTAATCACCTCTTTTACTTTTTAGGGACCTCCTTTTCTACAACATATCTGTCCTGTGTCTTGAATGTTCTCTCTTTCTCCTTCCCATTAGCATTTACTCATGCTTAATCTCTATGTCTTGAAAAAACAAAATAAAACCTTCCACCTCACATCTCTACCTCACTTGTTCTCCTCTGTTTCAGCAAATTCTTGGAAGAGTTTTATGTGTATGTTTCCTCCATGTCCTCACCTCCCATGGAATCTGATTTCTGTCCCCATCACTCCATTGAAAGTGGTTTGGCTAAAGTCACCAGAAACCTCCTCACACCTAAATCCATTGAGCACAACTGACTTTTTCATTTGCTTTATTCTCAACAGCATTAACCATACCCTCTTTGGAACCCTCTCCTCTTTCCATTCCTTATTTTTGCATTCTCCTGCTCACATCTATCCTCTCTGCTCACTTCTCTACGTGCTGTGGGTTCCTCTCCTCTGTGTCTATTGTGGATATCACTTCCTTTCTCAGTCTCTCTTAATGCTCTTTTATTCTACTCTCCCCTGGGTAGAATAGCTCACTCTCTAGGCATCTTCCATACAGAAGGCCTTGGTCCATGAAATGATCTCTCCCCTCCATCATTTTACTTTCTATACTGCTCTCCTCCCCTCCTTTCCACTGACACCCACTTGCTAAAGTAAATAATGACCTCTGCTTTTCCAGATTCAATGATCATTTCTGAGGTGTCACCATTTGAGGTAGTATATTACTCTGTACTTCTTTGGACACTTAAGTCACTGTGCCCAGGACAGTTTTCCTTTGTTCTCATACCCATATTTCATTTCCTTTGGGGATTCTTCCACTCCCCACCTATCCAAGAGTTGGAATTCTGTAAGCCTCAGTTCCTTAAGATCACGAACAAGACAAGGGTGTCCACTTTTTCAACTTCTATTCAACATTGTTTTAGAAGTTTAAGTTGCAACAATCAGACAACAAAAAGGAAGCAAAGGCATCCAAATCGGAAAAGAGGAAGTAAAACTATCATTATTTGCAGGCGGCATTATGGTATACATAGAAGATCCTATAGACTCCATCAGAAAACTACTTAACCTAATAAATGAATTTGGCAAATAGGACACATAGTTGATATTCAGAAATTGAAGGCATTTTGTATACCAACAATGAAACAGAGAGACAAAGTAGAAAACAAATCCCATTTACTCTAGCAATAAGAGAAATAAAATACCCAGGAATAAATTTAATCAAGGAGATAAGACCTGTACTCAAAAACTTCAGAACACTCAAGAAAGAAATTAAAGAAGATACAAATAAATGGAAGCATATACATGTTTACGGATAGATGGGAAGAATTAACATCATTAAAATGTCCATACTACCCAAAATCATTAATAGATTCAAGAAAATCCCTATTAAAATAACAATGACATATTTTACAGATCTAGAAAAATACTTCAAAAATTCATATGGAGCCAAAAAAGACCTCAAATAGCCACAGCAATCTTGAGAAAGAAGAACAAAGTAAGAAGAATCACAATACCAGATATCAAACTATACTACAAGGCCACTGTAACCAAAATAGTCTGGTACTGGCATAAGAATAGACTATAGATCAATGGAACAGAATAGAGAGCCCAGAAGCAAACCCAGGTCTATATGGTCAACTAATATTTGGCAAAGGAGAAAGGAGCATAAAATGAAGTGCAAATAGCCTCTTCAATAAGTAATGTTGGGAGAACTGGGCAGGAAAATACAAAAAAAAAAAAAAAAAAAAAAAAAAAAAAAAAAAAAAAAAAAAAAAAAAAAAAAAAAAAAAAAAAAAAAAAGGGAAAAGAAAATGAAAAAGAAAGAAAGAAAGAAAGAGAGAAAGAAATTAGACCACCAACTTACACCATACACCAGAATAAACTCCAGATGAATAATAGACATAAGCTGTGCCACCATAAAAGTCCTAGAGGAAAACATAGGCAGTAAAATTTCATATATCTCAAGCAGCAATATTTTCACCAATATTTCTCCTAGGGCAAGGGAAATAAAGGAACAAATAAACAAATGAAACTGCATCAAACAAAAACTTTGTGCTCAGAAACGTCAGCAAAATTAAAATGGAATCAACTGTATCGGAAAATATATTTGCCAATGACACCTCACACAAGTGTTTGATCTCCAAAATATATAAATAACTTATATGACTCAATGCCAGGGAGACAGATAACCCAATTGAAAATTGGCAAAGGATCTGAACAGACACTTCTCTGAGGAGGACATACAAAGGGCCCATAAGGGATATGAAAGAATGTTCAACATCACTAGCCAACAGAATGATGACGGTTAAAATCACAATGCGATACCACTCCACACCTGTCAGAATGGCAATCATCAACAAATCAATAAGCAACAAGTGCTGGTGCAGATGTGGAGAAAAGGGAGCCCTAGTGCACTGTTGGGAACGCAGACTGATGCAACCACTATGAAGAACATTATGCAGTTTCCTCAATACACTAAAAATTAAACTGCCTTATGACTCAGAAATTCCACTGCTAGGATTATACCTGAAGAACTCTGAAACACCAATTCATAAGAACCTATATACGCTTATGTTCATAGCAGAGCTATTTACAATAGCCAAGTGCTGGAAACAACCTAAGTGCCTATCAGTAGATGAATAGATCAAAAACCTGGTACATTTACACAATGGAATACTGCACAGCAGAAAGAAACAAGGAACTCCTGCCCTTTGTGATAGCACAGATAGAACTAGAAAGTAGTATGATTAGTGAAATAAACCAGGCAGCAAATGGACAAACACCATATAATCTCACCTAATATAGGAAACTAACAAAGAAAAGAAACAGATCAACAGAATGGAACCAGAGACCAGGAAACAAGGAATGGACTGATGGTTACCAGAGTGGTTGGGGGAAGTGAAAAGAGAGAGGGAAAGAAGGGGAAGGGTTCAGTCAAGGAACTAGTGTGAATGACCCTTGGACATGGACAATGCGACAGGGATTAACTGTGCAAGAGGAGATGGAGTGGGTGGGACAGGGGAGAGCAATGGAGGAAAAATGAAACAATTGTAATAAAAAAACAACAAAATTTTTTTAAAGTCTAAAGATACCAAGTATTATTTAGGATTAATAGAAATCTATTAATTGATGATGAAAGTGTAAATGGTAAAATGATACTTCAGAAGAATACCATGTGTTTATAACACAAATTACATTCTATAATGTAAAACAATATTCTATTTTAATTAAAGATACATACATATAAAAAGGCATAAATAGAAAGGATATAAACTATAATTGAGAAGGGAAAAAAGGAAAGAGATGATGGCATAGGCCTCAGGCTGTATCTGCAATGTTTTATTTCCCTTTAAAAAATAAATAAATAAGTGAGACTTTTAAGCATGTGAAAAAAATGGTAACAGTATTAAAGCTGGTAGTAGGTACACGAGTGCCACTTAATTCTGTGTGTAAATTATTAATATTGTTTTTAAAATTTATTATAAAAACAAACCAGGGATCAATGCACAGAAACCCCAACTTGTGACAACTTGAATATGATCCAGAACTAGGCCTTCCTTGGAGAACGGAATGTAGGTTAATGGGAAAACTGATGTTTGCCAATAGTCAAGCCTTTACATGACTACACTGTATATCTATCTTCTCTTTTTTTCAAAAAATGAAAAAATTACTAAGCCACAGGAGATAACTTTAATTGGATAATTGGGGTTTAAATCTCAAATCTTGAAACCAAAATTCCACTTACCAATGGTTTTCACTTGTACAACAGCTCTGACTATCCATGAACTTTCATTATCCGACTGAGTATAATCACATGTGTACAAGCCCTGGTGAAAGTCATAAATTTTATCTAGTACCATTGGGTTGCTCCTTTTTCCAGAGAGTAGACTTCCATTCTAATCCAAGAAACAAACAAACAAAAATAATAATAATAACATTCTTTAACCAGACAGTTATAAGTACTATTAGTTGCACCTTTCCAAAAACATCACAAATTTGAGTGAGGGAAAGGAAAGTCAGTCCAAGATATGGACATAACAATCATACCCCCAAACTATAAAAAGATTCTGTTCAAAAATTGTAAAATTCTTTCTTAAAATAAGACACATTTTCAAATACAATTACATTGTGTATGGAGATCAGAGCACCAACAATTTAATCAGCCCACCACAATCTAATTAATTTATTATTTTCCAAAGCATACCTCAGGCCCTGAGAGTATTCTAGAACACTCATCATGTTCTAAGTAGCTAATCCCTAGTGAATTGTTTTTAATCATGCATTATATGTCTGGAAATTAATGCAGATTTTCTGTGTATGGGGCTAATATAAAGCTTCCTCTTTAACTAAATTTAACTTTAATAGGATAATGAAATTTAAATAAAAAATATAAGGTGAATAAACAGGTATACATAAATATGACAAAGAATGACTGATGATTGAAAAACAGTTATTTAACTCATAGTGGACCCAAAGTCTCATGAGAACTAAAATAGATTATAAAAATTTCTTTCTCTTAGATAGAATCTATCAATGATACTCTTTTATCTTTAGTATAAAGTCTAAAATTCCTTACAGTCATTTTTTTGCCATTTCTTCCCACACTCATTTCCTGATATCCCCCCTCTCTACCACCTGACACTCCCTAAATAGCCTGTTCTTTCTCAATCCATGCATTTGCACCTGTCTCTCACCACTATTCCCAGTGGGTAGGCTGATGCTTAACCTTCAACTCCCATTCAAGAGGTAGCTCTCATGGAGGTAAACTGTCAGGCATCATGACATGCTTCCAAAATAGTAAATACACACTTTCATCACTGTGTGTACTCTTTATATAGTAGTGATGCATTCAGTGTTGAGAACAGTCTTTGTGCTAAGACATATATCTGGCCCTAGACACACTGGGTGGAATAAACACTGATCCTTTCTCTCAGTGAGACCTCAGTCTAAGAATGCAAGCACCGAGAAGTAAGTCAGAGTTGGGGGCATGCTAGTGGGTTTGACTCATCTCATATGAAGCAGAAGTGCTCCCTCTGGTCCAATCAGAGCTTTGAAGAATATGTAGGAATCAGTCAATTTAAGATAAGTGTCATTTTAAGAACATTTTAAGCAAAGCATGTATAGTATATAGGAAATAAGGTCAAGGTGACAGGGCTGATGCATGTAGTTGTGTTTGATCTTCCCAATCTACAGCAAACAGGCCAGCACTTTGTGACTGAAAAGTGAGTAAATGCATGTATAATTAAAAGAAAGGTTTGAAGGCATAAAATTAACATTATTAGACATTTTTTAAATGAAAACCAAGTTCTTATAAATGTAAACAAAGACTATCATAATCACTTTTGTATCATAATCACTAGGAACAGGGACATAGTTGGGTTTAATAAGTATTTATTGAATGATTGAGTGTCTTTGTGTCAATAATCTTGTAGCCCCTAGCCTTCACATGGCACATGAGCTTACCATTCCCAACTAAGAGTGTACTAGGAGCATATCTCTCACCACTGCAGTTGAAAGAAAAGAAACAACAATAACAAAGAAATGACCAAATGAGCCTATTATCCATATAGATTATGAAGTTATATTCATGTGTTATTTCATGATTATTCAAATACTTGAACTCAGTTTTTGCATATATTATTTTTCCATTTCATAGATGAGAAGCCTGAATGCCTGCAGTTTGTGTTTGGCTGCATATCCCAAAACTTGTCAGCAAGGGGACTGAATATTTCTCTAAACTGATTTTGAGTTTCAGGTTCTGATTTAGGAATTTCCCTCTACTTTGTCTGCTGACTTGTAGAGTCAGAAATTCCCCCAGTCTAAGTCTCTGGTGTGGTTCCTGTGGCTCAAGAAGGGATTTCCAGTAAATTGGCAGGCAGCAGCCTAAAGGCTGGGGGAGCACCTGAAAGTGGGAAGTAAATCAAGGTCAAGTGGTGGGACAGACAAGGTTAAACAATCTATCAGCTGATCTCAAGAATCAATAACCTTGAAAAGGAAGATTCAGAGCATGGAGTAAATTCAGAGGCAAAATTCTACAGTACACAGTAATAACATACAAAGGACATAACTGGACTGGAGGTGTGTTGTAAATCACATGAAAAAGTAATTGGGGGAAGATGCTTTGTTGTAACTAAGACCTCAGCTGAACCACAGTGAAGATGGGTGATACAAAGTGGACCTGATTTTTTTCCATAAAAAATGTAAGTATGGTGCAATATGTATCATTAAGATTTTATGAGATGGAATTAAAAGGACTCATCAAAGAAATAAGTAATTTTTGTTAAGAATAATGGAAAACCTGTTTTAATAATACTACAACCACAAATGATTCTAATAGAAAACAGAGGGGCTAATGGGGCTGCACAGGGAGCTCTTTGTTATGTTCAGATGTAAAGAAGGAGGAGGAGGAGGCAAGGAAGAAGAAACCATAGACAAATAAAGAGGAACACCTCAGTTTCATACAAGTGTGAACTTGTATGAAAATAAAACAAACAAACAAAAAAGAAAAAACAAGGACTTTTAAAAGTATGTGTGAAACAAGAACAAAACAAAGAAAGCTCACTCTACTAGGAAAAATTATCATAATATTCACTCTAATATCACAAATCTGTCACACTATTGGGCAGTACTGACACTTCAGGGAGCATAATGAACATTGTGTTATTCTCTGCAGATGGTGCTCCCTGGAACTGGGCAATGCAGGGAAGTTCCTGCCTGGGCTTTTACTGCCTAGTTTGGGAGGACTCCCAGTATCTGTAGCTCAAGTCCTATCTTCTTTAATGTTCTCATATCTGTTTCAATGATTCATTGTGTTCAGATTTGTATATGTAACCTCTTCTCACTCCTAATTGAATTAGTGGCTGTTTTCTCCAACTTGATAAAGCTGTGAATTTATTTTGAGTCATAAAATCCAAAAATGTGGTTGTGATCTCTTTTACACCCTCTATTAAAGCATTTCACCTTATATTTTATTCTTGAAAATATGACTAGTGCCCACCATCTTCTTTCTGTTCCCATTGATAGGTCCCTGGATCAAAACTCATACTTGAAAATTCAAACACAGCAATAGGGACCAAATTGCATACCACAAAACCAACACACAACCTGTATTCCACCTAGCTCTGACCCTTGTTACATCAGGCAAGAACTCTCCATCTCTACCATGCTGAGCTGCACACCAATCATGGAATATGCCCAGCTTGTGTCTGTTTCCATTGGTCACATCGCACATTCCTGTCAAGTGTGGCTTTACAATCTCTTGCTATAATCATTAACTGACAACATTTTATTTACATACTTATACACAAATTTTGTACTAACACTTATCTTTTAATGACAAAAAGGTACATTATGAAAATTAGAGCCTGATGAGCTAAATGTTAATTCCTAGTCAAAGTCTTGAATAACTTATTAAGCAGTTTATGAACACTTAAAAAAAGTGGTTAGTATCAGCCACTTGCTTTTACTAACAATAACCATGCTAGTCATCTCAACTCTTTCCATATTAAAATGATTAGACCAAAGACTTAGAAGAATACAGTAGACAAACTATATCTTAACTATAGTGACTCATTCAGAAAATACTTTCATGACCTAATTGTTAAACAATATGGATTCATATGGACTGAATGATTCAACCTCTGAAGGCATTTTTTCAGTTAATTGAGTAGCAGCAATATGGTGCTCTATCCCCTGCTAAGTGTAGACTGGTCGATAGATGTAACTAGATGAGTAAAGCTAAGGTCAACAACTGTTTAGTATTTTTACCAAGCACTTGAGTGAAGACCTATCATGCATGCATCTCATCTATAAGTCTCATAAATATGAAAGTCATAACTAATATGTTGCATTCTTAAATCAAAATTCCAAGCTCTTGGCATATAAAATGATGAACTAAAACCAGCAAATTATAGTTTAATAGGAATAGATGTAAAATCATAATCATGGGGTATAAATTCTACTCTCTTAGCTCAAAATCAAATTAGTCTGATTGAAGTTCTTGTGAAAAAGGCCTACCTGCCAACTTAAATGAATCAACTATGTAATAAGCTGTCCCAAAACTAATACAAGCATAGGCTGACTGCACTGATACACAGTTCAGAAAAAAGAAGACAATAGTTTCTCTGTTTTTAGTATTAATTGGGTAACATGGGGATCATAGCTTTGAACCATGTTAGGAAGCTGCTCAGGAATATGAGAAGTCTGAAATTTAACCATGATAGCAACCAAATGGGCCAATGTATCAACCTCAGAAATAATTTTCAAAAATCAAACCTAAATGATGTTTACTTCTTTCCTACTTGGAATCACATTAATCTCTGGTCTAGCCAGTATCATCATTCTCAACAGTTCTCCATGTCACTAGGCCCACAAAATGCCATCAATGGCCAGTTACTGTGAGAAGTAAGCCAAAAGGAAATTATAAAGAGAAGACAATTCCATGTGGGAAAATTCCATGGAACCCAGGCCCCAGAGATGGTGTGGCAGGCACTCTGGCATTGTGGCAAGCAAACATGGCATATGAGTGAGATTGTCTTAAACCACCAATGGAAAAGTAAAAAAAAAAAAAATCTAGTAAGATTCTTTTTGAGCTTTCTTAAATAGCTCAAGAAAGATAATAAGGACTACAATAGGACCTGTAGAGTCTTTTGGAAGCATAGACACATACACAAGTCAGTTTAAAGAACCAAATGATTAGATATCACTTAATGTGTATGGGGTGGGAGAAATGAGGAAGGATAATGAGAAATGTAATTCGATTGGGAAGATTTCATAAGATCATGAAATAGCTCCTAAGGGATATAACAGAGTTTAGATTCAATTATAATTCTACAATAACTTTTATTGTTAGCTTTTATTCCAATGTTCTCTTTAATAAAATTTGCTTTGAACATTTTTTTATCCTTATTTTCTTTTTTTTTTTAATTTTATTGTTGTTGTATTACATCCATCCCCTTTTTGCTCCCCTCTGTCCCCCTCCCCACCCACCCATTCCCCACAAAGTCAATTCCACCTGTTGTCCATGTCCATGGTTCCTTTATACTAGGTTCTTGTCTAAGCTGCTCCCCTTTCTTGCCTCTGCCTTCCCCCTCTCCACAACCTCTTTCCCCCTGACCAAGTATTAATATACTTGGTTCTGTTTTGCTTGTTGTTAGTTTTGCTCATTATTGTCCTGTAAGAGGTGAGATCATATGATATTTGTCCTTCACTGACTGGCTTATTTCACTAAGCATAATACTCTCCAGTTCCATCCATGTTGTTGCAAAGGGTACAAGTTCCTTTTTTCTTTCTGCTATATAGAATTCCATTGTGTAAATGTACCGAAGTTTTTTGATCCAATCATCCACTGATGGGCACTTAGGCTGTTTCCAGCACTTTGCTATTATAAATAGTACCGCTATGAACATAGGTGTGCATAGGTTCTTATGAATTGGTGTTTCAGGATTCTTTGGGTATAGTCCAAGTAGTGGAATTGCTGGATCAAAAGGCAGTTCCATTTTTAGTTTTTGCTTTGAACATTTTTTAAAAAAGAAAAGAAAAATTATTCACAGCACAGACAAGAGTTTATGAAGAGTCTTTCTCACTGACCTTTGTTATAATTTTATAACATGTCAAATATTTTCTTAGCTAATGAACATAAAATGCCCTCATTAAAGTATTCTTATGCCAAGACTATTTTTCATTATTTTTAGAAAGGAAGAAAATATAGGAAAAACATTATTAGAATATATAATAATTGATTTACTTCAAGCTCAATCTCTTGGTCATTAAATATTTCTATCAAAACTCTCCAAGTCTAAATAAAGTTTTTGATATGGCTGCTAAAACTATTTTGGGAACTTTCAGACTCCAGTCTATGAATTTATTTCAGGTGGGTATTTTGTACACCTGGCAGGTATATCCCTTGTGAACAGTTTTATCTGAATTCAACAACACCATGTTTTCTTCCTTTTTTCCTTTGTGTCATCTGTTCTGAGATGTAAGTATGAGTCACCCACCACCGGAGTATCTGGGTGACTTTGCATGAAGGAGGAGAGCATTGGGTACTATTTCCTGTCTAATGTCATCACTTTTAATATTGCTTCCATGAGGTCTGAGAGTTTCCGGGAATGCGTAAACCTGTGTGTGTGTATACGTGTGTCTGCGCACACAGAGATATGTATACTTGGAAACATAACTTAAACCATGCCCTCTCCAAATCTGCATGAGATTAACAATGACTATTAACAAATGCCTACTTTTAGAACAGATGCCTGTTCACCATTAAACACACCCTGATATTTTTAGTTAAAGCCCCTTTAGTTAAAAGCTCCCTTTTGTAAATGGCATAAAGCCGTAGGATTTTGCTTACAAAAGCAATAGGCGAAGGAAGCTGGCAACTACTTTGTGGCTTGTTCTTACCTAAAAGTAAAAATAAGCTTTCATTTCAAGGATGTGCATCTTCACCTGAAATAACTGGGGCAAATTTGGTTTCCTGGCCAGGAGCAGCCTGTCTTGACATAGCAAGACATCTACTGTCCAGATTACAAATACTTTTGAACCAAGAGAAGTTTTGTTCTTAAAAGAGAACTGAAAATAATGAACAAAGCCACTGACTCTGCTTAACCTCATTTTAGAGGTTATGAAATTAATGTTTCTTAAATTAGGATTTTATTGAAGCTGGAACATTTTTCAATGTCACTTTAAAATACAAATGTGAGACCTTAAGTACATTATTCATCATCCTTGAATATTTATTCCTACAATAGACATAAACACCTTGTCTATATATTGTCACTAAGTCTCAAGAGAATCAATTGAATGAGAAAATATCTTCTCACACTACAATAATTATATCCCCATCGTCTCTAATTGTTAAATCTTGGAGTGCATAAAACCACCAGATAAACAGAAGCTGTCTTCTCTACTTCAATCAGTGGCAATTTTAAAAGATTTTTTAAAAACATTTTATTTATTACATTTCCAGAAAGAGAGGAAAAGAGAGAGACAGAGAGGGAGAGAAACATCAATGCACAGTTGCCTTTCACCTGCCTCCAGACATGGACCTGGCTGGAGACTTGGCCTGCAACATAGTCATGTGCCCTGACTGAGGAATTGAACCAGCAACCCTTGGGTTTGCAGGCTGGCGCCTTACCCACTGTGCCACCAGCCAAGGCTAAAATGATTTTTTATATTAGTAAACAGATATGTTCTGAAGCCAAATTTAAAGTTTGACATGTTTTTTAAGGCAAATTACTGGACTTTACAAAATTGTTGCAAGTGTAGGAAGCAATTTAAATTCTATTCCCTGATTTCATTGTCTAGGGGTCAACTGACATAGGGTTACAGGAGATACTTATGAAGCATTTGTATATCTGTTAGCATATGCTATAACTAAAAAAACAATGAAAATCTGAAATGTTTTTGTTATATTTATTCAAATATGGTTTATAACTCAAAATTCTTATGAAACTTGACTTTTCCTGGCCCATGTTTTATCTTTTTCTTAGTATGGTATTTCCTCCTCATTCTCACCTATCACGGGACCACCTAGTATTTGCCTTAAATGTCTTCCACTTAGGAAATTAATTGACTCTCTTATTTCTTTCAGAAACCCTTCAAGTCTCACTTGGTGGTGCTCTCTTCCTTTTAGCAATCCCCATTGCTTTCTGAAGGCAATAAAATGAACTAACCTGGCCTTCTGCATTAGTGGATGTTGTAAGTTGATGTCTTACTCACATGTATACACTAGACTTTTAGAAAATTTTCTGGTGCCATCCAAAGGATGGTTTAAATAATTGGACCATCAGGGTCTGTGACTATGTAGGGGAAAAATTTTTAGGAAGTTGGGTCTTCTTTGTGGGCACAGGGCCAGACTTTGGAAATTACTAGCCCTCAGGTCCTCAAACACACATTTCTACATAATGATAGAGATGTTACCATTAAAAACCATTCTCACCCTGGCTTGTAGCACAATGGATAAAGCGCCGGCCTGCGAACCCAAAGGTCGCTGGTTCAATTCCCCAGCCAGGGTACATAACCAGGTTGCAAGCCAGGTCTCCAGCTATGTCTGTGGCTGGAGGCAGGTGAAGGGCAACCATACACTGATGTTTCTCCCCTCTTTCCCTTCCTCTCTCTCTCTGGAAATAATAAATAAAATCTTAAAAAAAAATTCTCTTCCACCAGTTTTGGAAAAGGCATTCTTACCTGGTACCAGGTGACCTCTGGACTCTGTGCATCCCTTTGGCAGCCAAGACTAGGACAATATATGGAGGCAATGCTATTGAGAAGAAGGTATTGCTTATGTGGTACAGGGTTCACACAGGATATGTTTTTCTTGGGTTTAACTTCTAAGACCATCTTAACACAACAGGCCTCATCCTGGGGGTGCCTAGGAAAGTTAACAAGATCCCGTAACCATAGATATTATATCAAGATGATATAGGGTTTGGCAGTGTTTTCAGATAAGAATGCATTTGGGACATACCTAATCCTGGGTCTACAAACATATGACCCAGCATTCTTCATTTCTGAGGTCAAAAAACGTAGGGCAATCTTGTCCAGGATGATGTGAGAATAGTTTTTAGTAATTTCTCTTAATGTATTTCCATTTTGAGGTTGTAGATACCACTGGACCTCAGTAAGGTCCTTATCACTATTGCAAGGCAAGCGTTCAGGGCCTTGAGTTGGTGAGAGTGAACTTCTGTGGAAGAAATGGGATTTCTGTGGCCCTGACAAGTCACAAAATAAGACAAACTCCTCCTCACTCTTTGAAGAATATGTCCAAAGAAATTTTTTGGTGGAGCAAACTGAAAACAAACAAAAAAAATAAAACAAAGCAACACAGAAATGCATTGGAAAATGAAACTCTGGTGGCTTATCTTCACAAAGAGTAGTGTCCTTCCCCTTCACTGTTCCTATTTCATAGGGAAAAGGAAGTTTTCATTCTAGTACCCCCCAGGGGACTTCAGCATCACCAGTGGCAACAGTGGCTTCTGGGGAAAGGTGGCCAACCCACCCTTCCCTCCTCTTTGGCTACTCCCTCTGAGCACCCACCTAATGATAACTAGTTCCCCATCAAGACTTGGTATCATCTTAACACTGTTCACTCTTACACTCATCTTAATAGCAAGATGAATATGTTGTGTATGAACATGTCAAATTATCTGTCACTTTAAACTTTGACTACAAGATTCACAGTGTTAACATGAAAAATTAAATTCCCTACCTGAAATGTTAAATCCTTTAATTCTCTCTCCTATGACAAGACAAATAAATATCCATCCCAAATAAAACATTATTCTCCCTGGGTCCTGTCTTCCCTTCAGTAGCTGTATTCTGTGGCCAGAGTGGACTTCATTGTGACTCAAATCTCTGCCTTGAGAATCCTCTTCATTTCTGTAAGTAGAAAATGGAGAAATCAAAACTTGTGATCAAAATTCAAGTCACACAGGAAACTTTGAAAGGGCAGATCCTCCCAAATGATCTGTTACATGTCCATATGTGTATGGTAATTTCAGTGGTATGTATCAGTCTCTGCATGTGTCATTTTTTACACATCTGAAGGAGGGAGAACATTTCAAGTTCTTAATATCACTGGGGACTTACACCATGAAGTGTATTCTTCTGACTCTGTTTACTCATAGAATTCTTCTTTTGAAAACTATTTTTACATTGTATGTACAGGTTGTGCACAATCAATTGGCAATAACATTGCATTTCCTTATTTCACGTGCTTCTTCTTAATTTTGAAAAACTATGTTTCTAAGGTGATGGTTTAAATCATTGTTTTAGATATAAAGTATTAAATTCTGAGAGCAACCATCATGTTAAAGGAATACGATGTTAGAGCAACTATAATTTCTGGATTGAGTGCAGGGCGAACTGCTAAGGAGATTGTGGACTTCAATAACATCCCTTTATGTACAATAGACAACATGAAGAAGGTGTATGATGCTGATCCTGATGTCACCACACCAACAAGGAAAATACATAAGGTACACAAGGATCGCACAGGTCCAGATATTGTACACAGAATTCAGTAGATCATCAATGAAGATACAGAATGTTTACCTTGATGTTTTGAGAGAAATAGTTGTACTATGGATGAAGCAAGTTGCAAAATGGATGCCATTTCATCTTCCAACAAGATGGTGCACTAGCACATAATGCCAAAAAGGTGCAAGAATTGCTCAGTGTCAATGTTCCTGAATTCTGGTCCAAGGTAATCTGGCTGCCTGTTCACCAGATGCAAATCCTTTAGACTCTTACGTAGGCAGCATTTGTGAGAGAGAAGTTAATAAACAACCTCATTCCAACAAAGAGGCTGTTAAAGCTAAGAGGGAAAACATGATGATGTCCATGGCTAAAGAAAAGTTCATGAAAGTTTACTCAAGGTTTCAAAGTCAAATCGAGTCTATTATTGCAGCAAATGGAGACCTTTCTGAACAACTTAAAAACTAATAACTATGATTATGTATTTACATATAAGAATAAATTTATTTCAAAATATAACACTTTTGTGGTATATTATTTTACTAAAATTTTGCCAATTGATTGCATGCACCCTATATATTTCCAAGAGTAAGTTGGAAAGAATTAAGTAACAGTTCTCTTGAAAAAAGATAATCAAGTTGAACAAAAATGTTACATTCTCCACACTTAGGGAAACTAGTGATATAACTCATATGTATCAAGTTTGAGACTATCTGCACATAAATAGTTTATAATAACTTAGATAATAGAGGATGCTTGATGCTTTGTGCCTCAAAAGAGAAAGAAAAGGTTGGTCCTGATTGGCATTTCCAGCAATCCTTTAAAATATAAAAGGGGGGAAGGTCACCTCAACAGAAAGTAAGCTCTGACCAGTATGTCTCAGTTGGTTGGGCATCATCCCACAAAGCAAAAAGTCTTTGATTCAATTCCCTGTTAGGACACAGGCCTGGGTTGTGGGCCAAGTCCCTGATCAGGGCACATACAAGAGGCAATCAATTGATGTTTCTCTCTTGTGTCAATGTTTCTCTCCCTCTCTGTCACCCTCCCTTCCTCTCTCTCTAAAAATAAATAAATAAATAAGTTTTTAAAGGATAGAGAGAAAGTAAGGGCCTGGGGCAGTTTTCTCGGTGGCTTTTTCCCCCTTGTTGATAGGATGATCATTAGAATTTTCAACACATTTTCAAAAGATGAGGGATAAGGATACTGCTAATCCATCCCTGCCATAACAAAATACAAAACACTACATTGCTTATGAACAACAGAAATTCATTTCTTGCAGCTCTAGAGGCTGGTAAGTCCAAAATCAAGGCTTCTGGTGAAGAGTCTCTACCTGGTTAACAGCCAGTGGCTTCTTGTGGTGACCTCACTTGGTAGACAGTATTAGAGATCTCTCAGCAGTCTCTGTTAAAAGAACCCTAATCTCATTCATGAAGGTATCACCATTACTATCCTTAATAGCATTGCCAGGGTATCATCATTGAGGGTTAGGACATTAACATGCAAATTTGAACTTGGGAGGAATGCAAACATTCAGATTATAGCAATAGTTAACACTTAATTATTTAATTTTATTTTGAGAAAAAAATTAAAATAATTTTTCTATAGAACATGGTTTTTTTCCCATGCCCCTGAGAGTTCTATTATTACTAACATAAAAATAACCTGTGTATTATTCTTAGGGATACAGAAATAAGGACATTTAATTCCTGAACCTTAGCTAACATTTTCTTCTAAAACACTTCCATCATGTTTTAGGGAATTTGGGGAAGGGGACAAAATAAAAAATGTTACAGCTCTTTATTCAAAGGTCTGATATAATGCAGAGAACTACATTAAAGAAAAAAATATTTTGACACTGAGTAAGACAGCAAGTGAGACTTTGTTCAAGACTGTTGCACAAGGACAGGTGAGGATTTAGTCAAGGAGCAAGGCAAGGAAATACGGAGATAGAAAAGTACTCAGGGAAGACATCAAGGGCTGGGGAGTTCTCATTAAACTGACCTAACAGGATTCTTTTTGCAGGCAGTTCAAGGCCTTAGAAGCAAGGGTGGGGAAAGAGGAATTTGATCAGATATCAAGCGGCTAATCAAATATCAAGAATGGGAGGATGACTTAGTATAAGTCTTATTAAAAACTGCGCTGTGCTCAACCTTAGAACTAAAACCAAGGTCCAGGCCCAGTTGGGGTCTTCAGAGAATCCTGACTAAGATTTGGTTGAGAGAGTCTTTGTCAACAGGAACATGCAAATGAACAACTCCAGAAAAATGAAATAAAGAAACAAATGCACTGGTAACAGAAAAGAAAAAAAAAGAGGGCAGAAAAGAAAGGAAGGAAGGAAGGAAATAAGTTATACTAAATATTGTATGGCCACTCTGAAAGTTCATTTTTAAAATATTCTCCCACATATTTTTTTAAATTTTTATGAAGCTAACAAAAAATCAGTATCTCTCACTATTGACACCTAACCAGCTATGCAAATTTCTCTCCTCACTCCTCCTCCCTATTCCTTCACCACTCCCTCAACCCACAACTTTTACAGGACCTTTCTTTCCAGATGTCTCCACATTATCTCTTAAAGAAATACTTGATTTCATCATCTCATAAAAGTCTTCACTCTCAACTAGTTTCAAACACACAAAACCATGTCTCCAATATCTTCAGACATAGAAGGGAATAGCTTTAATATTTGGAAATTAATTAGCAATAATTAATGTTTCTATAGCAGAAACACTGAGTTTGAGTTATCTTTGGGAATCCAATTGGAGAAGTCCAAGAACAGCCAGGTGGGAGTCAGAGAGAAGGTAGTTCAAGACAAAGAAATCTGTCCACTGCCAGGAAAAAGCAGATAGGGGCTCAAAGATGGTGACAGAGTAGAGAGTAGTGCTGATGGTGTTTTCGAATACCAGAGCAGCTGGAGGATAGGACAGAGAGTGCGAGAGGTCTTCAGGTCCCTAAGAATTGGAGGGGTCAGTATCTGGACTCAGGGGAGCAAAGCCCAGAGCAGCAGAGACCTATAGGAGAGCAGATCCAGAATACAACCAGACAGCCTAAATAAACGCTACACCAAGAAAAACAAGTGGAGAAAATCTGGGGGACTGTAACATTGAACTCCACAAATCTCCTAACACAGGAGGGTGTTCAACTAAGGCAAGGAAGCAAAGCAGATTAATCCAAGGAAAAAAACAAAAAAATAATAATAATAAAAAATAAAAAGCAAGCAACAACAGACACCCAAAATGGGGAAAAAAAGAATCACTCCATCACCAAAAGGAAAGGAAGAATCCCCAGAAAGACCACCAAATGAAACAGAGGTGCACCAAATATCAGATAAAGAATTCAAATGAATGATGATAGAGAAGCTCAATGAGCTTAGCCACATCAAAGAAAACTATAAACAACACCAGGGAAATTACAAGGAACTCACTGAGAGCTACAACAGCATCAAAAAGGACATAGAAACTACCAATAAGTGCCAGGAGGAGATGAAGAATACAATTTCTGAATTGAAGAATACCGTAGAAGGAATCAACAGTAGGCTAGAGGAAGCAGAGGACCAGATCAGTGATTTGGAGGATAATGTAGACAAATACTCCAAGACAGTACAAGAGAATAAAAAAAGACTGAACAAGACTGAAGAGGGTTTAAGAGAGCTGCAGGACACCATGAAATGTAACAACATCCATATCATAGGGATACCAGAAGGAGAAGAGAAACAAGGAATGGAAAAGATGTTCAAAAAGGTCATGATAGAAAATTTCCCTAACATGATGAGTGAAGACATTAATCAAGTTCAGGAATGACAGTGGGTCCCAATGAAGATCAATCCAAACAGACCAACAACAAGGCACATTATTAATAAATGGCTAATTTCAAAGACAAAGAGAGAATCCTAAAAGCATCAAGAGAGAAAAGGTAAATGACATATAAGGGGGCTCCAATAAGGCTATCAAATGATTATTCAACAGAAACAATTCAAGCCAGAAGAGAATGGCAAAAAGTATTTCAAGTAATGGTAAACAAAGGTCTGCAACCAAGAATACTCTACCCAGCAAGGCTCTAAGGAGTTTCCCAGACCAAAAAAAAAGACTAAAAGGATAAATCTCCACCAAACCAGCATTGCAAGAAATGCTAAAGGGTCTGCTTTAAAAATAAATCAATCAATCAAATGAAGAAACAGAGAAAGCCAAAGAGGAATACAGATACAAAGGGATAAAATGGCAATGAATAAGTATCAATCAATAATAAACTTAAATGTAAATGGATTAAATGCACCAATCAAAAGACATAGGGTAGCCGAATGGATAAGACAACATGACCCACATATACGCTGTCTTCAAGAGACCCACCTCAGAACAAAAGATCGACACAGGTTGAGAGTGAAGGGATGGAAAAATATATATCGAGCAAATGGACATGAAAAAAAAAAAAAAAAAACTGGAGTAGCAATACTGATTTCAGACAAAATAGATTTTACAATGAAGGCCATAAAAAGGGACAAAGATGAACATTTCATAATACTTAAGGAAACAATCCATCAAGAAGAAATAACTCCGGTAAACATATACGCAGCCAATGTAGGAGCTCAAAAGTATACAAGGACAATCTTAGAGGACTTTAAGAAACATATAGACAGCAACACACTAATAGTAGGGGATTTTAATATCCCACTATCAACAATACAGATCTTCCAAACAAAAAATCCCCAGAGATGTTGTGGCATTGAACAACACTCTAGAGGAAATGGACCTAACTGATGTATACTGAGTCTTTTACCCCAAAGAAGCAAAATACACATTATTTTCAAAGGCACATAGATTATTCTCTAAAATAGACCACATGGTATGTCACAAGACAAGCCTCCACAAATACAAGAAAATTGAAATCATACAAAGCATCTTCTCAGATCACAAAGGCTTGAAACTAGAAACCAATCTCAAGGGAAAACACCAAAAATTCTCTAACTCATGGAGACTGAATAACATGCTTTTAAGCAATGAATGAATTAACAATGAGATCAAAGATGAAATCAAACAGTTCCTGGAAACAAATGACAATGAACACACAACAGCCCAAAACCTATGGGATACAGCAAAGGCAGTTCTCAGGGGGAAATTTATAGCAATACAGGCCTACCTAAAAAGGTCACAAGAAGTTTATAAAAACAACCTGACCATAAAACTGCAAGAACTAGAGGAGCAACAACAAACAAAGCCCAGAGCAAGTAGAAGGAAGGAAATCATCAAGATCAGAGCAGAATTCAGAGATTCAAACTACATTTTGAAGAATCAACAGGTCCAGGAGCTGGTTCTTCGAAAAAATAAACAAAATTGACAAGCCTTTATCCAGACTCATCAAGAAAAAGAGAGAGAGGACCTAAATAAACAGAATCAGAACTGACAGAGGAGAAATCACAACTGAAACTTCAGAAATACAAAAGATTGTAAGAAATTACTACAAACAACTATATGACAAAAAATATGACAACCTGGGTGAAATGGACACATTTCTGGAAAGGTATAATCTACCAAAACTGAACCCAGAAGAAGCAGAAAGCCTGAATAGGCCAACAACAACTAAAGAAATTAAAGAAGTAATCCAAAATCTCCCAAAGCACAGAAGCCCTGGACTGGATGGCTACACAGGTGAATTTTACCAAACATTTAAAGAAGAACTAACTCCTATCCTTCTCAACCTATACCAAAAAATACAGGAAGAGGGAAGACTCCCAAACTCTTTCTATGAGGTCAATATTATTCTAATCCCAAACCAGGGCAAGAAACAACTAAGAAAGAAAGCTACAGGCCAATATCTCTGATGAACATAGATGCTAAAATTCTCAACAAAATATTGGCCAATCGGATTCAGCAGTATATTACAAAGATTGTACACCATGATCAAGTGGGTTCATCCCAGGGATGTAAGGATGGTACAACATCCGTAAATCAATAAATGTAATACACCACATCAACAAATTGAAAGATAAAAACCATATGATCATATCAATAGATGCTGGAAAAGCATCTGATAAAGTACAGCCACCATTTATGATCAAAACCCTCAGCAAAATGGGAATGGAGGGAGCATATCTCAACATCATAAAGGCCATCTATGAGAAACCTGAAGCCAACATCATACTTAATGGACAAAAACTGAAAGTTTTCCCCCTAAGATCAAGAATGAGACAAGGCTGTCCACTTTCTTCACTTCTCTTCAACATTGTCTTGGAAGTTCTAGCTATAGCCATCAGAGAAGAAAAAGGAATCAAAAGTATCCAAATTGGAAAGGAGCAAGTCAAACTGTCATTATTTGCAGATGATATGACAGTGTACACACAAAACCCGATAGGCTCCACCCAAAACTTACTCAACCTAATAAGCAAATTTAGCAAAATAGCTGGGTATAAAGTCAATATCCAGAAATCAAAAGCATTTTTGTATACCAATTGGTTCCCTTTGAATTTTGCTGATATTTTCTTTAGCTGAACAGAAACTTTTCAATTTGATATAGTCCCATTTGTTGATTCGTTCTTTTATTTCCTTTGCCCTTGGTGAAGTATCAGTAAACATATTTCAGTGTGGGTCAGTGTAGGATATCCAAAAGTTTACTGCCTATCTTTTTCTCCAGGACCTTTATGGTGACACTGCTTATGTTTAAATCCTTTATCCATCTTGAGTTTATTCTGGTGTATGGTATAACTTGGTGGTCTAGTTTTATCTTTTTGCATGTTGCTGTCCAGTTCTCCCAACACCATTTGCTGAAGAGACTGTTTTTACTCCATTTTACAGCAGAAGGAAAGAAGGAACTGGTACCCTTTGCAACAACATGGATGGAACTGGAGAGTATTATGCTTAGTGAAATAAGCCAGTCAGTGAAGGAGAAATACCATATAATCTCACCCATTACAAGACAATAATGAACAAAACTAACAACAAGCAAAACAGAACCAAATATGTGAATACCGTGAATAGGCCTTCAGTGGTCAGGGGGAAGGGGGTGGGGGGGAAGGGGGAGGCAGATGCAAGGAACGGGAGCTGTTTTGACAAGAACCTAGTATAAAGAAACCATGGACATGGACAACAGGTGGGATTGACTTTGGTGGGGAATGGGTGAGTGGGGAGAGGGACAGAGGGGAGCAAAAAGGGGATGGATGTAATACAACAACAATAAAATTTTTAAAAAAAGAAAGAAAAAGAAAAAGAATAAAAGAAAAAACAGATAGACTTGCTTGAGGAGTACCAACATGGAAGTGTGGGCCAGAGCTAAGAAAAAAATGTATAAGGATATACTCAAAGGAAGAAATAAAACAGAATACAGAGAGCACTGGGGCACTAAGTACTGAGAAAATGTAAAGGAAAAAATAAATGTCAATATCAGAAACTATGGAGGAATTGAACACAAAAATGACTGAAAGGAGCTATTAAGTTTGACTGCAAATGGGTCAGATAAGTGTGAACAGGTTGAGGGTGAGATGACAGAGTGCTGTGCTGTAATGAGGGAGTAGGGAAAGGAATGTGGGAAATGGGGTCAAGCTTCATCTCTCACAAGCTGCACTGTTTGGGGAAGATAGGGTGTTGTTTGCTACTTTGTTGATGAAGGGAGTTTTGACATGATTCCACTGTGAGAGGAATGAGTAGGCAAGATAGCAGGTCAACTACAAGTGAGAGTGAGATAATTCATGGACCAACTTCTCTGAGGAGGTAGAAAGAGATACAACCCTGAAAACCACATTATCTTGGACAGCAGATCTAATCAGACCAGTTTGCTTAAGTGGGAGCCAGAAGTTCAGGATGTTTCCACCTGACTGCTGACCTGCTGGAGGGAGGGAATGTTCAGTGCAGAAGCAGCTTCATGAGATGGTGGAGGGCTTGGAAGTGTGCCAGGGACAGAGACCAAAGTCACTGAATGACATATTTCTTCTGGTGGTTCTTTTTTAAAAAGACTATGGTCAAGGAAAGGGGCAAAAATAAAGCAACTGCTTTTTAAGATGTGGTCTACCTTCCTCACCTTTCTTTCCTTTGCCCATAAAGCTCCTAAACAAACCACCTTTCCATCTCCAGCCTCTAAAAAGCAAGCCTGAGGAAATCATTTTTATGCTAATAATTTCAGCAGCCTTACTGCCTATGAGAAAATCACAACTATCAACAACAGAATCTTAAAAATAAAAACAAAAACAAACTAGGCAAACAACTAGAAAAGGAATAGAATCATATGTATGAGGATCACTTAGAGGGTTATCAGTTGGGAGGAGGGTGAAAGGAGAGAAAAGGGGAAATGGTGCAGCTATTAAGCATCCCTACAAAAATAGACAAGGGGATGTTAAGAATAGCACAGGAAACCATGGAGACAAAGAACGTATATGTATGACCTTTGGACATGAACTAAGTAGGGTGGGATTGCTAGAGGGTAAGGAGGTAACAGGGTGAGGGGAACAAAGGGAAAACAAATTGGGACAACTGTAACAGCACAATCAATAAAATATACAAAAAGAAAAAGAAAAAAGTCAATTCCCCAACACCCCATGTAAAACCCTGCATGAACTGATTTGGATTTCTTCTTCACAAAGACCTTCCCTGAACACCTGCATAATGAGGCCCATCCCTCCCTCCTGACTACTGCTCCAGTCAGCAGTCATCTCTCATATTACTCATTTGATATTACTTTGTCTTAGCGGACTCCTGGAGCTCTCTCATTATCTCTGGTCATGCTCTGGAAGATAGCTATTATTCTTTTACTGATGGACAATCAAAACTGACATTGCTTGAAAAAGTCATCTCCACTATTAATGAATATTTTATGTACAGGAGTAGAGTGACTCAAACACTGATTATTCCATTACCACATGCTGTCTCCTCACAGAAAGAGATGAGAACTCATCATGGAGACTTCAAGTGTCTGAAGGGTCTTTTCTTCAGAACATTTTTTAAAATTCTTTATGAGGGCTGCATTTCTTTTGTCAGAGGTTGAGAATTATCCCCCTCAGTTGGTCAAGGCTACAACTTCAATGATCTTTGGTTGATAATGAACTAAAGATTTCACTGACCAAAGCTTTGGGTAGAAAAAGGGGAAAGAGAAGAAAATTCTGGAGAAGGCAGGTGTCAAATTTGGCAAACATCTTGAATGCCACTTACTCCACCTTTTCCAAAAAATGCTCATAGCACTAGGTTTATTTTATAAGCACCAGTTTTTTTTGTTTGTTTTTTGTTTGTTTGTTTGTTTTTTGTAAATTAAAGACTCCAGATACATAGAAATGTAAAATTTGCTAGATAATACAACTATTATTACAAAATATTTTATGAAAAAGATTTGGGTAGCAATTCGTTTTGAAAATTATTTAAGCTCTTTTCTCAGTTTACATTATCTGGTTAGGAAATTAAGTAAAAAAATAAAAATACTATTGTCTTACCTTTATTTCCTGTTCTTAAGGCATAAAAAAGGAAGAAACTTCTAGTCATTTCCGTGACTGCTGATTTTTCTATCTGAAGAAGAACATGTGAGAATATCCACTATCAAAGAGTTTTACTGTATCTCCTAGCCAGAGAGATAACCCAAGAAGACAACATCAATTTAACTCTTACAAGTTTGCAAATAAAGAGTTATAACTAGAGAGAAAAAAATCTTTAGTATTTTGTAAGTGACCACTGATACTGTCAAATCCATGGTCATACAGAGGAAAATTGAATTAACTACCTCTCTATTAGTAGAAGAAAATGCCCTGGAGATGAAGCTTCTAAGACTCTTTGACAACCCCCTCCACTAGAAAAGGTTTGTGGTTAGGTTTAGTTGAAAAGTGAGTAAGCCTATTTCCTTTACAGGAATTTCCTGTAGAAACTATTAGTGCTCAATTTCTCAACTGTGGGTTTTTTTTTGTTGTTGTTGGTTTTTTTTTGTTGTTGTTGTTTTGAACACCTCCCCTCAAAAGTGTAACCTTGAAGACATAGCTTAAGCTTTTCTTGTGATTAACTTTCTAATATTGAAAGAGAAAAAATATCTAACACCATTTAAATGAATCAAGAGTATATTGTTACAGAGAGGGAAATAACTGAAAATCACCAACATTTCTTTGTACGTATTCATTAAGAGAGATCTTCAAAATATAACATACTCATAATTAAGAACACCACTATTCTTTAACAGAACAAATTAAATTATTTAATAATAATAAAAAAAAAAAAAACCTTACAACATTCTGAGGCCATATTGGTCAGAAAGAACTTTATCTAGAAAGTATCTTGATTAAAGCTACTTTAAAGACATCACCATCTTTCAGGAGTCCAAGATTCTAGCAAAGATAAGATTGTTTCGTTTGAGCATATCAAAGTTCCAGGGCTAGTTCTATACATAACTACAAGATAACATAAAATACAAATGCAGACTAAGTTCACTTGGGTTAACAGCAAAATTAATGTTTACCTGAGGAGAGGGAGTGTGGCTAGAAGAGGGAATTAGCAATTATAGATAGGAATTAGCTCAAAATATTTCCACACTGGTCATGGATCTGCTGGATTCCAAGAGGATGTAAGATTTTTTCAGGATTATTTCAAGAGAGGTCACAGAGAGCAGCTGAAAGGACATTCCAGCAAGAAAAGCTTATCTCACAAGTGTCAGGTGGGAGCAACACAGTGATAAGAATAAAGGCAACAGCCCCAGGTAGGTGGGGAGAGATATGAGTAGGATGGAAGGAAAAGGCTAACATAAGGCTTATGACAGGTATTCAGTAACTGTTGAATTGAACTGTATTGCAGTGAATTGGGATATGAGAGTTATCCTTCAGAGATTCTGACGCAGACCTTGAAGCTGAGTTTGAAGTTACTTAGGAAAGTGTTTCTAAAGTGAATTTGATAACTGGAATAGAATTTGAATCATGGTTCAGGCATTGTGGAGACAGTCTCCAATAAAGGCTGCTATAATTTCCTCAGGCCCTCTTTATGAACATTCTGCTTTCATGCCAAGATGTAGTCTATTTTCCCTGTCCTTGAATCTAGGCTGTGACTTGCTTTAACCAGTAAGAATGCACTGGAAGTGACACTGTGCCAGTTCTAGACCTAGTTTCCAAAAGGTCTTCAGCTTCCACTTCTTTCTCTTGGAAGCCAACAAAATATAAAGAGGCAAATATTCTGCAAAATAAGCCCAAACTAGCTATAAAAAGCAGTTGTAGAAATGTGGAGTGAGCGAGGAAGGGAGAGGGGGTGCGGAGAGGGGAGAAGGGAGAGGAAAGGAGAGAAGAGAAGAGAAGAGAAAAGAAGAGAAGAGAAGAGAAGAAGGGAAGAGAAGGGAAGAGAAGGGAAGAGAAGAGAGGAGAAGAGAAGAGGAGATCTGGTTAGACTCCGGTAGCTCAATCCATCCAAGCTTCAGCCATATGAGTGAAGAATATAGTAGATGTTCCAGCAGACACCACATACAGCAGGAAAAATGGCCCAGCTGAGCCCAATATAGACGACAGAATTATGAGAAATAGTAAGTTGTTATGTTTAAGCAAATACATTTAGCTTGTTACACAGCAATAAATAATTGAAACATATACTCTCATTGAATGAATAAATTCTATTTCACTTGGGGTGAGTTGCTGGGGGAAATAAAAATAAATCCATTCTGTGAATACATATCCAATCATTTTGTGTGTGTCTGTATTGTATCAGAAAAGTGATATAAGGATAAATAAAATACAGTCTTTATCCTCAAAGAGATCATATTCCGGGAGGGGGCGGGGAAAAATAATTACAGGACACAATAGTAACTTAAATATAACAAACATTTGCTAAATAAACATTTACTCTATTCAAAGTCTTTTGCTAGTAACTGTCATTGTATGTTGCCCTTTGTAAATGAAGAGTTTAGTTGGAGAGAGAGGCTGGACTTTTGAAGATCATTTCTTATATGCTGAATGCTGGAGAGGTTTATACAACAGAACATAAGGGAGGGACATAGCCAAAATGTAGACTTGGGGATGACTCCAAGAGAGAATTCACTAAATTTTCATTATTTTTTTCTCTAACTTCAATTGTAAATGGTTAAATTAATCAATCATCTGCAACATCTTCAAACTGTTCCATAAGCACTCATTTACTTACCCCCTCCTCCACCAACTGCTGTTTGATTCTCCTCAGGACATAGTTTCTTTAACATTTAAATGATGGTTTTCTCTCCCAGATCCCTTGAACCATTGATTTGTGGACATTATACCTCCTGCCCTAAGAATCTCCAACTTTGAATAACATGACCCTGTACTGTAATATCACCCATTACCCGCCTTGTTGAGGTTGTCCACAAATTTCCATTCACTCCACTTCACTCACTGAAGACATCAGCTCCTCACTCTTAATCTCATCAGCACTTTTCTTGTTTTGATTCTTGCTAAAATATGTAATTTTAGTACATATTCACATAACATGATCCATGTAATACTGTCTTCCAAATGTCTTGTCCTCCATCCTGAGCTCAGTCATTTATTCCTGTGATCACACACTAGATTTATCATTAATAATTGCCAGACCTCCATGATCTTCACTTCAAGTGCTTTACTCCCAAAAACCTCCTATCAGCTTACTCCCTGAAATACATCAATTTCAATTCAACTGTGACCATTATTTGGTCATATAAGCTTATATTATCCTACAAAATTTTCAATGACCCCCCCCCCACTTGCATTTTCCCAAATTCTGTTATTATTCATAATTACTCTTACATATTCTTTTAGTTCACTTGCCAATCTTATTATACTAGCTTGAAAAATACTAGCTTGGGCCCTGGCTGGTAGCACAGTGGATAAGGCGCCAGCCTGTGAACCCAAAGGTCGCAGGTTCAATTCCCCAGCGAGGGTGCATAACAAGGTTGCAAGCCAGGTCTCCAGTCACGTCTGTGACTGGAGGCAGGTGAAAAGCAACCATACATTGATATCTCTCTCCCTCTCTGTCTCTCTCCCTTCCCCTCTTTCTAAAAATAATGAAATAAAATCGTTAAAAAAGAAAAATACTAGCTCTATTTCCCAGTTGCATGCATGCCACTCAGCATAGCTGGAGAAAACACACAGCTGTGCTGGCTAGCCTTACTTTCAGTTAAAGAAGACTTCAATGTTTCTTGGCAATTAAATATTTCTTTAGTCCACTCAGTCTATCATTCTTCTAGGCAATAATTTTATAGTATTTTATTTCCTCTAAAATCTCCTTCCTCATTCTCATCCTCATTCGTCAGACTGTGAAAACTACAGCAAGCAGGAAACAGCTTCTATGAGTTACCTCCAAAGCATCTTCTAACCTGTCTTTGCAAGAAATAGTAAGGAATGTAGGTAGGTAAGGCAACTGCTACTATAGATAACATAGGTCCATGATAGAACTTACTGGCTATATATGAAACATGGGAGAAAGATAATTGATATATAATAATCCCATCTTATCCATAGGGGATACATTCCAAGAAACACAGTAGATGGAAAGGACAGTAATGAATTCTATATAGACAACATTTCTTTTCTATACTTACATATATACCTATAATAAATTTTAATTTATAACTTAGCACAGTAAGAGATTAATAACTTATGAAATAAAACACTTATAATTGTACTGTAATAAAAGTTACATGAATGTGGTCTCTCTGTCTCTCTCTCCCTCCCTTTCATAATCAAGATAGCTACTGTGACTAATAGACAGGCGATATACACAGCGTGGACATGCTAGACAAACAGAAGATTCACATCCCCAGGGGGACCAAGTGAGATGGTGAGATTTCATCACACTACTCAGAACAGCAGAACAATGCTCAATTTAAAAATTATGAATTGTTTATTTCTGGAATTTTCTACTTTAGAGTTGAAATGTGATTGACTCCAAGTAACTGAGATCATGGAAGGCAACACAATGGATAAATGGGGACTACTGTAGATGACTCTCAGCTTCCTGCTTGATCATAGGTAGAAAATACTTTATTATTCAAAATAGAAAATGTGGTAGGAAGTTTAGGCTTAGAGAAACCGAGTATTAAATGCTATGTACATTTCTATATAAAGCTATCCAGTGTAGAGCTGACTATGATTCTAGACTCAGAAAACAGATCTCAGATAGTCAGAGAGATTTTTATCTGTATGTTAGCTGAGATGATGGGTAAGGAGAATATGAAGCATGAGAAAAGAAGAGCCTTGAAAGTTTTAAGGGAAGAAAGGTCCAAGACAGAGAAAACAGAAACCATGAAAGCAAGGGAAAAGGAATCGTTAAAATAATTCTATGAGAATCAAGAGGAAATGATTTCACAAATCCAAGGGTGGGTTCAAGAAAAAAGGGGTGAGCCCTGGCTGGTAGCACAGTGGATAAGGTGCCAGCCTACGAACCCAAAGGTCGCAGGTTCGATTCCCCAGCCAGGGCACATAACCAGGTTGCAAACCAGGTCTCCAGTCAGGTCTGTGGCTGGAGGCAGGTGAAATGCAACCATACATTGATGCTCTCTCCCTCTCTGCCTCTCTCCCTTCCTCTCTTTCTAAAAATAATGAAATAAAATCTTTAAAAAAAAAAGAAAAAAGGGGTGAACAATGTCCAATACAACAGAGAAATCAAACAAAAGGTTCTAAAAGTTGCTATTAGATTTGACAATCCTGAGAATGCAAACCCAGTGGGCAGTGGAGTGGGGAGGAGATTGCAGCAAGTGGAGCAGGAATTAATGAGAAAACAAAGAGGAGCCTGCCTTTTAAG
Source organism: Noctilio leporinus (assembly GCA_004026585.1). NCBI lineage: Eukaryota > Metazoa > Chordata > Mammalia > Chiroptera > Noctilionidae > Noctilio > Noctilio leporinus. The sequence goes on from PVIW01004871.1 coordinate 96,140, forward strand.
AACCTTAAATTTGAACAAAATTTTAGATATAATCTATTGACTTTCTAACAATGAAAGGTGTGCTTCAACCTACCTACCCTCCACCACCACAAATACACTCCCCCTTCCCTTTAGCCTCTAAACATATCTATAACATATTTTTAAGTAAAGATTTAATGTTTATACTATTATGTCCAGGTAACTATTATTTATGGCAGAATTGTATAGTGTTATTTGACTAAGTTTCTTTGCATGCACCATCTTTTGTTTCATTTAAAGCTAATACTTCTTTCTCATATGATGAAACTTCTTGATATCTATCATTAATTCACTTCTAAACTCTCCATCAGAAATATAAAATGCTGCTTCCCCAAGACATGAGGAAGTCTATCTTTTTCCAGAAAATGTTCTGTCTGGAGCTTGATCTTCCACTCAAACATGTCTGATCTACAATTGCCATCCTTATATTTTCACTTACCATCAGCCTGGGGATATATTTTTACTGCTGTTCTAATGTGGATCCTCTATTTTTGAACCTGAAACTGTTTTCCTCTGAGAGAACTTATTTTTTCTTGAGGATCACCTTTTCCAGTAGACCCCAGAAAAAGAGTACATGAGAGGTAAATACCTTGAGGTCTTATACAAGGTGGGTGCAAAAGTAAGTCTACAGTTCTGAGTACGTGAAACACAAAGTTTATTCCTGCATTATTTATTTACTAATTATTGTATTGTTTTCTATACAGACAACTGTAAACTGACTTTGGCACTACCCTGTATGTCTAAAATATTTCTATTTTATCAGTTGAATATACAACCCTAGGGAGCACACTGTTTTTATTTCCAACACTAAAGGCATTTCTATATGATTTTTCTCAGTAATCAATCTGGAAACTCAAGGTCTTCAATTTTGAGATAATCCCTTTCATTATTTCTCAGGTAATTATTTTTTTTTTCTTTATTTTCATTTTATAGGTTGTCTGCTTATTCTCATTTTATAGATATTCTATTACTGTAGACCAATATTCCAAATTTTCCCCTTTATTTGCAACTTACTTAGCTTTTTGTTTTACATTCTGGGTAACCCCTCACCAACCTCCAACCCTGATTGTTTTTTCATTTCAGTTACTTACTTTTAAAATTTCCAACTCCACTTTATTATGCTCTAACGTAACACCACTTTTGGTTTCTCTGAGAATATTAAAGTTTGTTTTTTAAATATTTTTCTTTTTATGCTTTTATTATTGTTGTTTTTTACAGTTGTCCCAATTTTTCTATTTGCTCTCCCTTGCCCTGCCCATTTCCCCTCTCCCAGAGTCAATCCCTACTCTGTTTTCCATGTCTATAGGTCATTTATACTAGTTTCTTGACTACTATAAATACTAGTCCCTTATCCTACCCACCTTCCCTCTGGTCACTGTCAGTCTGTTCCTTTGTTCCATGCCTCTGGTTCTATTTTGCTTGTCTTTTGATTTAGTTCATTAGCTTCCTAGTATACCTGAGATGATATGGTATTTGTCTTTCATCATATCTTTATTTCATTAAGCGTAATACTCTCCAGTTCCATCCATGCTGTCTCAAAAGGTAGGAGTTCTTAATTCTTTCTATTGCATGGCATTCCATCATGTAGATGTACCACAGTTGTTTGATCCATTCATTTACTGATGAGCACTTAGTCTGTTTCCAACACTTGGCTATTGTAAATAATGCAGCTATAAACTTAAGGTTGCATAGGTTCTTTTGAGATGGTGTTTCAGGATTCTTTGGGTATAATCCCAGTAGTGGAATCACTGAATCAAAGGCAGTTCCATTTTTAGTTTTTTGAGGAAATTCCATACTATTTTCCACAGTGGTTGTACCAATCTGCATTCCCACCAACAGTGCACTAGGGTTCCCTTTTCTCCACATCTTCACCAGCACCCGTTTGTTGATTTATTAATGATGGTCATTCTGACAGATGTGAGGTAGTATCTCATTGTGGTTTTAGTTTGCATCTTTCTGATGGCTAGTTATGTTGAGCATCCTTTCATATACCCTCTGCATGTCCTCCTTGGAGAACTATCTATTTAGGCCCTTCGCTCATTTTTTTTTTTTTTAATTGAATTGTTCATCTTGCTTTTGAGTTTTTATTGTATTTTGGAGATCAAATCCTTGTCTGAGGTATTGTCAAAGATGTTTTTTCATAGTGTTGGTTCTTTTTTCTTTTTTCTTTTTTTCTTTTCTTTTTTTTTTTTTTTTTTTGGCTGTGCAGAAGCTTTTTATTTGATATAGTCTCATTTGTTTATTCTTTCCTTTATTTCCCTTGCCTTAGAGGATGTACCAGCAAAAATATTGCTGCATGGGATATCTGAAATTTCACTACATGTTTTCCTCCAGATTTATGGTGTCACAGCTTCATGGTATGACCTTCTGTGGTAGGAAACCTGTGGGGCTCAGTGGTGCAGTCTCCTTGATACCCTGAGCCTGATGCTCTTCTGATGCCCTTTATGCCATTTATTGGGCTCTCAGGTTATAATTAGGTTTTTGTTGTGGTTCAGTCATTCTTTGGCAGGTCCCTCTGTCTGGCTGGATGATTGAAAGTCACTCTGCCCACCACATCTTGTATGCTGTTGTACAGGTTCTGCTACTAAAGGAGTTACAAGAGGCTCTGTCCTATAGATAGGTCTGAAGGCCTATGTGATATCTGGGTAGCTTTAGTCCACTGCTGCTAGTCCCAGAAGTTCAGGGGGTCAAAGCCAGGGCCCATTCAGGGTGGTAACTGACTTCTCAGTGCCTTGAGGGGCCCAGGAGCAGTTAGATGTCCAATGACCCTCCTGTTTGCACAGTGAGCCTGGTCCCAGAGGGGTTCATGGATCTGGGCTCTGTTTAACCCAAGGTCTATCTTGCCACATTTGAAGAAGTTCTCTGAGGGGGTCTCACTTGTGCCTTTTTATGGATTAGGTTTGCAGGACTCTTTCAGAGCAGAAGCCAGTAATTGGTAAGCCTGAGTTTGTGACTAAGCAGGCTCCTTATTGTTAGGTCCCAGTTAATTTTGCTGGTGTTGATGCCAAGGTCAGACAAAGGAAGGCAGGCTCCAGCTCCTTAGCTGCTCCTTCTCACTCTCCTGGCTGCAACCAAAATGTCAGGCCCCATGACAGTGGGAGGAGAAATGGCAGGAAAAGAGGCAGGGAGTTTAATTTTTTTTTTGGCCAGCTGCAAGCAAGCAGGCTGAGACCCTGAGGTATTGTTACAGAGTGGGAGAAAGCCATAATCCCCCACTCTATAGTTTGGGGTGGGCTGAAGTAAGCCATTTTTCCTGAGAGAGGTGCTTATGGCTGGTGACTAGTATCTTGGTTATCTAAAGTTTGTTTTTAAATATGTTTTTTCTTTTGGCTTATCTCTATTTCCTCCTAGCTCCATTTTGTTGTTATTCTTGACCTTTCATATTAACAAAATTTATCACACACATATCAAGCTATTGCAGTTGTATACATGAGATACTGCATCCCCTGGTGTGTACCTGATCCACGAAAATGGCCCCTGTGTTTTGCCAATAGCACAGCACACAACAGTCTGTTTCCTACTAGATTTGTGGTTTGGTCACTCTTTGTACTCAAAATAACGGTTTCTTTCAACCCCTGGGCCTTCTCCTTCAGAGCTCTGCTTCAGGCCAAAGTGATAAATTTTCTCTTAAGTATTTAAAGCTGTCCCAATTTGGCCCAGAACATTCATATTTCCAAGTGTACATCTTCATACTGTGGAGGACTTGAGTTCTATTTCCCTCCTCCAACTTTACCCTAGTAGCCTAGAAGAAAGCCTAAGCTTTTTGTGCTCGTTTTTTTCTCCTCTGAGTCAGCCTAAGCACCTCAGCATTCTCTCTGCATTACTCTGGCCTAGACAAACAAGATGCCTACCCAAGAAAGTACCTACAGCCTCCAAAACCTTGCCTCAAGTTTCGTGGTTTAGCAGGAAATTCCAAAGACAGAACACTGTATCTATCTGCCCCAGCCTTGTCATACAGACTAGTTCCGTGATCTGGTTTGAATTTATTGTCCAAGATCCTGCATTTGGAATATGTGGGTGATAAGGTCTCTCTCTGCTTTAAGAGAGTGTAACTTTAATATAACAAATACTTCCAGAATGTAATAGACATACATGAGGTACCTCCTTACACATTATGGAGAGTTGATATTCACTGATTCTCTGAAATGGATTCCACAATTTAAGGACATCTGAAGTCATAGATGAGAATGATTTTATTCCATCAATGAAAGTTATTAGATCAAAGATGGGGACAGAGTAGAGAGCAGTGCTGATGGTGTTCTTGAGTACCAGAGCAGCTGCAGGACAGGACAGAGAGCACGAGACATCTTCAGGTCCAAAAGAATTGGAGCGGTCAGCATCTGGACTCAGGGGAACACAGCCCAGAGGCAGTGGAGGGCAGGTGAGGCTGTTCCGGACTGACAGGCCGGTGGGCCGAGGTCGGCTCTGGGCAGTGGTGGCTCTACCCAGAGGGGCGTCTTTAACTGAAGCCAGCTTCAGGCTCCCTGGCAACTAGACATCTCAACAGTGAAGTGTGGGCATCAAGGGCAAATGCCATAGGGAATGAGGAATTGAACTCCTGCATGGGAGGGACTGTATGAGAGCCTCGCTCTGGCAACAGGGAGAGGAAACTCCTCACTGGGCCAGAGGCAGAGGAGAAAAGTCCTGTGGGGAGCAGGAGCAGGGGAGCAGGGAAGTGCACTAGCTGGGGCAGCAAGAGGGCCAAAAACGGTGCTGCTGGGCCACCAGGGAAACAGTAGCTTGAAGCCCCTGCGAAGGGGGAGGCCCAGCCCTGCGCACCCACACAGGGCCCCAGGCTCCTGCAGAAACTCCAAACTGCAAGCTGGGAACTTGTATCTGGGGCAACTGACCCACCCATTGTCGGGACAAAGGCCGCAGACGCGCTGGGAGGGGCTCATCACAGAGGCGGCATAAAGGACTCCTCGGAAAGCTGGTGTGCATGGAGGATTGGCTCTCGCCTGGGGGAGCTGGGCAGTGTTGGCAGACCCCAGGCATGTTGGCAGACAGGGGCTGCCTCCTCCAGCAGCTTGGGGGCAGGGCCAGTCATCACAGGAACAGGTGAGGTTGCAGGCTGCCCTGCAGGGGTGCCAGGGGCACATCACGGGCAGGAAACTCCACCAGGAGTTGGAGGGGGCACCCTGTGGGCCCCAGAACACCGGGAGCCCTAAAACCCAGCTAGGCTACTAAAGGCCTAGCCTACCTGGGGGCTAACACTCAGAATCAGCCCTGACTGTGATAATCATAGGTCCTGCCACGCCAAGACCAGCTAGACTGTAGACTGCAGAGACCTGACCATGAAAAAGAGGCAGCCTCAGAAAACGGATTGCTGCTAATCTCAAGCACCTGAGTTACACCAAGAGCTACATGACCTATTAGTCCCCAACACATCCTTTCAAAAGTTACTTCTCACATATTTTTAATCACCACCTATCTCAATCCACCTAAATACCCAAGACCCTCCTCCTACTCTTGATTTAAAGTCTACTCACTCTCTGGCTACAACACATTCCCAGTCCTCAATTTAAGTATTCCTCCCTTCCCCAGCAACCTAAACCCTTTCTTTATTCTTTTCCTTCTACCTTCCTTTTTTTTTTTTCTTTTCTTCCTGTTAAAGCCCACAGGTCCTGGCTCCACCTGGGCCAATCAGAGATCATAAAGGGTGAACAGACACCTAAACTCTTTCTTTATTAATATTGTTTTTTCTTTTTCTTATTTTTTTCCTTAATTGCTTTTTAATTTTTTTTTTTTCTCATAAAAGGCCTCAGGTCCTGGCTCCATTCGGACCAATCAGGGATTATTAAGGGTGAACAGCCTTTCTTACTATTATTATCAGGGGTTTTTATGTTTATCTTTTTTTTCTTTTTCTTTTTTTCCTGCTAAAAGCCCACAGGTCCAGAATACAACCAGACAGCCCAAATAAAGACCACACCAAGAACAACAAGTGGAGAAAATCTGGGAGACTACAACATTGAACTCCACAAATCTTCTAACACAGAAGGGTGCTCCACAAAGGTAAGGAAGCAAAGAACATTAATCCAAGGAAAAAACAAAAAAATAAAAAGCAAGCAACAACAGACACCCAAAATGGGGAAAAAAATAATCAGTCCATCACCAAAAGGAAAGGAAGAATCCCCAGAAAGACCACCAAATGAAACAGAGGTGCACCAAATATCAGATAAGGAATTCAAAAGAATGATGATAGAGAAGCTCAATGAGATTAGCCAGCTCAAAGAAAATTATAAACAACTCCAGGGAAGTTACAAGGAACTTACTGATAGCTACAACAGCATCAAAAAGGACATAGAAACTATCAATAAGTGCCAGGAGGAAATGAAGAATACAATTTCTGAATTGAAGAATACAGAAGAAGGAATCAATAGTAGGCTAGAGGAAGCACTGGACCGGATCAGCATGGTGGAGGATAATGTAGACAAATACTCCAAGACAGTACAAGAAAACAAAAACAGGCTAAACAAGATTTAAGAGGGTTTAAGAGAGCTGCAGGACAACATGAAATGTAACATCCATATCATAGGCATATCAGAAGGGGAAGAGAAACAAGGAATGGAAAACCTGTTCAAAAAAGTCATGATAGAAAATTTCCCTAACATGATGAGTGAAAACATTAATCAAGTTCAGGAAGCACAAAGAGTCCCAATGAAGATCAACCCGAACAGACCAACACCAAGGCACATTATTATTAAAATGGCTAATTTCAAAGACAAACAGAGAATCCTAAAAGCATCAAGAAAGAAACGACAAGTAACATACAAAGGGGCTCCAATAAGGCTATCAAATGATTACTCAACAGAAACAATTCAAGCAAGAAGGGAATGGCAAAAAGTATTTCAAATAATGGTAAACAAAGGCCTGCAACCAAGAATACTCTACCCAGGAAGGCTCTCATTCAAGATAGAAGAAATAAGGAGTTTCTCAGACAAAAGAAAGACTAAAAGAAGGACTTTTAAGATGGCGACAGAGTAGAGAGCAGTGCTGATGGTATTCTCAAGTACCAAAGCAGCTAGAGGACAAGATAGGGAGTGTGAGACGTCTTCAGGACCCTAGGAATTGGAGCGGGCAGCATCTAGACACAGGGGAGCACAGCCCAGAGGCAGAGGACAGTAGGTGAGGCATTCCCTACCGACCAGCTGGTGGGCTGAGGTTGGCTCTGGGCAGTGGCGGCTCTGCCCAGAGGAGCGCATTTGACTGAGGCCAGCGCAGGGCTCCCTGGCGACTGGAAGTCTCAACAGTGAAGTGCGGGCTGCGAGGGCAAACGCCTTAGGGGAACACGGAATTGAACTCTTGCAGGGGAGGGACTGTGTGAGAGAATCACTCCAGCAACAGGGAGAGGAGGCTCCTCGTGGGGCTAGAGGCAGAGGAGAAGAGTCCTGCAGGAAGCCGGAGCGGGGGAGCAGGAAAGTGAACCAGCCGGGGTGGCGAGAGGACCTAAAAAGGTGCTGCTTGGCCACCGGGGAAACAGCAGCTAGAAGCCCCTGCAAGGGGGGAGGCCCAGCCCTGCGCAACCACACAAGCCCCCAGGCCCCGCAGAAACTCCAAATGGGGAGCCGACCAACTGGGAACTAGTAGCAGGGGCTACTGACCAGCCATTGCCGGAGACAAAGGCCGCACCGCCCACGCCTGGGAGGGGCTCATCACAGAGGCTGCCTAAAGGACTCCACGCAGAGCTGGTTGGCTTGGAGGAGTGGTGCCCACCCCGGAAGGGCGGGACAGTGTAGGCGGACCCCGGACAGTGTTGACGGACAGGGGCGGCCTCGTCCTGGAACTGCAGGGAGGGGCTAGTCATCACAGGGACCTGCAAAGTTGCAGGCTGCCCTGCAGGGGTGCTGGGTGCTCGTCATGGGCAGGAACCTCCGCCAGGAGTGGGAGGGGGCACCCTGCTGGCTCCAGAACACTGGCAGCCCTAAAACCCAGCCAGGCTGCAGAAGGCCCAGCCTCCCTGGGGCGGACACTCAGAATCAGCCCTGACTGTGACAGTCAGAGGCCCTGCCATGGGCCAAGACCAGCTAGAATATAGACTATAGACTGTAAAGTCCTGACCAAGAAAAAGAGGCAGCCTCAAGAAAGGGATTGCTGCTAATCTCAAGCACCTGAGTTATACCAAGAGCAATATGAACTATTAATCCCCAACATATCCTTTTCAAATGTTACTTCTCACATATTCTTAATCCCCCCCCATACCTCAATCCACCTAAATACCCAAGACCCTCCCCCTACTCTCGATTTAAAGTCTACTCACTCTGTGGCTACAATGCATTCCCAGTCCTCAATCTAAGTATTCCTCCCTTCCCCAGCCACCTAAACCCTTTCTTTATTCTTTTCTTCCTTCCTCTTTTTTTCTTTTTTCTTTTTTTTTTTATAAATTTTCTCTTTTCCTTTTCTTCCTGGTAAAGCCCACAGGTTCTGGCTCCACCTGGACCAATCAGAAATCATAAAGGGGGAACAGATACCTAAAACCTTTGTTTATTAATATTGATTTCTCTTTGTCTTGTGACTTTCTCCCCCAACCTCTTTTTTTTTCCTTCTTTCTTTCTTTCTTTCTCCTTCCTTTTCTCCCTGATAAAACCCACAGGTCCTGGCTCCACCTGGACCAAACAGACACCATAAAGGGTGTACAGACACCTAAACCCTTTCTTTATTAATATTGATTTCTCTTTCTCTTGTGACTTTATCCCTTTTTTTCTTTCTTTTTTTTTTTCCTCTGCTAAAAGCCCTCAGGTCCAGGCTCAATCTGGACCAGTCAGGGATGATTAAGGGTGAACAGCCATTTAAAACCTTTCTTATTATTATTTTTATCATTTTTATTTCTTTTTTCCTTTTGCATTTTTTTTGCTTTGTTTGGTTTGGTTTGCTTTTTGTTTTTGTTTTTTTATTATTGTTATTTGTTTGTTTGTTTGTTTTTATTTTTGTTTCTGCTAAAAGCCCACAGTCCCAGAATACAACCAAACAGCCCAAATAAAGGACACACCAAGAACAGAAAGTGCAGAAAATCTGGGAGACAGCAACATTGAACTCCACAAATCTCCTATCACAGAAGGGTGCTCAACTAAGGCAAGGAAGCAAAGCAGGTTAACCCAAGGAAAGAACAAAAATAAATAAATAAATAAAAAGCAAGCAAGAACAGACACCCAGAGTGGGGAAAAATAGAATCAGTCCATCGCCAAAAGGAAAGGAAGAATCCCCAGAAAGAACACAAAATGAAACAGAGGCACCTAGAATATCAGATAAGGAATTCAAAAGAATGATGATAGCTCAGTGAGCTCAGCCACATCAAAGAACACTGTAAACAACTCCAGGAGAACTACAAAGAACTCCAGGGAAATTACAAAGAACTCCAGGGAAATTACAAAGAACTCCAGGGAAGTTACAAGGAACTTACTGAGAACTACAACAGCATGAAAAAGGACATGGAAACCATCAATAAGTGCCAGGAGGAAATGGAGAATACAATTTCTGAATTGAAGAATATAGTAGAAGGAATCAAAAGTAGGCTACAGGAAGCAGAGGACCGGATCAGCAAGTTGGAGGACAATGTAGACAAATACTCCAAGACAGTACAAGAGAATAAAAAAAGGCTGAATAAGACTGAAGAGGGGTTAAGAGAGCTACAGGACAACATCAAACGTAATAACATCCGTATCATAGGGATACCAAAGGAGAAGAGAAACATGGAATGGAAAACCTGTTCAAAAAAGTCATGATAGAAAATTTCCCTAACATGAAGAGTGAAAACATTAATCCAGTACAGGAAGCACAGAGGGTCCCAATGACGATTAACACAAAAGACTACACCAAGGCACATTATTATTAAAATGGCTAATTTCAAAGACAGAGAATCCGAAAAGCATCAAGAGAGAGATACGACAAATAACATATAAAGGGGCTCCAATAAGGCTATCAAATGATTATTCAACAGAAACAATTCAAGCCAGAAGGGAATGACAAAAAGTATTTCAAGTAATGATAAACAAAGGCCGGAAACCAAGAATACTCTACCCAGCAAGGCTCTCATTCAAGATAGAAGGAGAAATAAGGAGCTTCACATACGAAAAAAAAAAAAAAAGACTAAAAGAATACATCTCCACCAAACCAGCATTGCTTGCAATGCTGAAGGGTATGCTATAAAAATAAGTAAACAAATAAAATGAAGAAAAAGAGAAAGCCAAAGAGGAATACAGCCACAAAGGGAGAAAATGGCAATGAAGAAGTATCAATCAATAATAACCTTAAATGTAAATGGATTAAATGCACCAATCAAAAGACATAGGGTAGCTGAATGGATAAGACAACATGACCCACATATATGCTGTCTTCTAGAGACCCACCTCAGAACAAAAGATCGACACAGATTGAGAGTAAAGGGATGGAAAACTATGTATCAAGCAAATGGACACGAAAAAAAAGCTGGAGTAGCAATACTGATTTCAGATAAAATAGATTTTACAATGAAGGACATAAAAAAAGACAAAGATGGACATTTCATAATACTTAAGGGAACAATCCATCAAGAAGAAATAACTCTGATAAACATATACACACCCAACATAGGAGCTCCGAAATATATCAGGAAAGTCTTGAAAGACTTTAAGAAAGACATAGACAGCAACACACTAATAGTAGGGGCTTTTAATACCCCACTATCAACAATGGACAGATCTTCCAAACAAAAAATCCCCAGAGATGTTGTGGCATTGAACAACACTCTAGAGGAAATGGACCTAACTGATGTACACAGAGTCTTTTACCCCAAAGAAGCAAAATGCACATTCTTTTCAAATGCACATGGATCATTCTCCAGATAGACCACATGGTATGTCACAAGACAAGACTCCACATATACAGGAAAATCGAAATCATACAAAGCATCTTCTCAGATCACAATAGCTTAAAACTAGAAACCAAATTCAAGGGAAAAATCCAAAAATTCTCTAACTCATAGAGACTGAATAACATGCTTTTAAGCAATGAATGAATTAACAATGAGATCAAAGATGAAATCAAAAAGTTCCTGGAAACAAATGACAATGAACACATAACAGCCCAAAACCTATGGGATACAGCAAAGGCAGTTCTCAGGGGGAAATTGATAGCAATACAGGCCTTCCAAAAATGGTTACGAAAAGTTTATAAAAATGACCTAACCACAAAGCTGCAAGAACTAGAGGAGCAACAACAAACAAAGCCCAGAGCAAGTAAAAGGAAGGAAATCATCAAGATCAGAGCAGAACTGAATAACTCAGAGATTCAAACTACAATTCGAAGAATCAACAGGTCCAGGAGCTGGTTCTTTGAAAAAATAAACAAAATTGACAAGCCCTTATCCAGACTCATCAAGAAAAAGAGAGAGAGGATCCAAATAAACAGAATCAGAACTGAAAGAGTGGAAATCACAACTGATACCTCAGAAAATACAAAAGATTGTAAGAAATTACTACAAACAACTCTATGACAAAAAATATGACAACCTGGATGAAATGGACACATTTCTGGAAAGGTATAATCTACCAAAACTGAACCCAGAAGAAGCAGAAAGCCTCAATAGGCCAATAACAACTAATGACATTAAAGAAGTAATCCAAAATCTCCCAAAGCACAAAAGCCCTGGACCAGATAGCTACACAGGTGAATTTTACCAAACATTTAAAGAAGAACTAACTCCTATCCTCCTCAAACTATACGAAAAAATTCAGGAAGAGGGAAGACTCCCAAACTCGTTCTATGAGGCCAATATTATTCTAATCCCAAAACCAGGGCAAGATACAACTAAGAAAGAAAGCTACACGCAAATATCTCTGATGAACGTAGATGCTAAAATTCTCAACAAAATGTTGGCCAATCGGACTCAGCAGTATATTACAAAGATCATACACCATGACCAAGGTAGCTTCATCCCAGGGATGCAAGGATGGTACAACATTCGTAAATCAATAAATGTAATACCCACATCAACAAATTGAAAGATAAAAACCATATGATCATATCAATAGATGCTGAAAAAGCATTTGATAAAGTGCAGCTACCATTTATGATCAAAACCCTCAGCAAAATGGGAATAGGGGGAGCATACCTCAACATCATAAAGGCCATCTATGAGAAACCTGAAGCCAACATCATACTTAATGTACAAAAACTGAAAACTTTCCCCCTAAGATCAGGAACGAGACAAGGCTGTCTACTTTCTTCACTTCTATTCAACATTGTCTTGGAAGATCTAGCTATAGCCATCAGAGAAGAAAAAGGAATCAAAGGTATCCAAATTAGAAAGGAGGAAGTCAAACTGTCATTATTTGCAGATGATATGATAGTGTACATACAAAACCCGATTGGCTCCACCCAAAACTTACTCAACCTAAGAAGCAAATTTAGCAAAATAGCTGGGTATAAAGTCAATATCCAGAAATCAAAAGCATTTTTGTATACCAATAATGAAACAACAGAAATAAAGTGAAAAAAAGAAATCCCATTTACCATAGCAACAAGAAAAATAAAGTACCTAGGAATAAACTTATCTAAGGAGGTCAAAGACCTGTACTCAGACAACTACAGAATAATGAAGAAAGAAATCAAGGAAGACACAAATAAATGGAAGCATATATCATGTTCGTGGATGGGAAGAATTAACATCATTAGAATGTACATACTACCCAAAGCAATCTACATATTCAATGCAATCCCAATTAAAATACTAATGACTGACTTCACAGAAATAGAAAAAATACTTCAAAAATTTATATGGAGCCAAAAATGCCCACGAATAGCCACCACAATCTTGAGAAAGAAGAACAAGGTAGGAGGAATCACAATACCGAACTTCAAACAATACTACAAGGCTACTGTCATCAAAACAGCCTGGTACTGGCATAAGAATAGACATATAGATCAATGGAACAGAATAGAGAGCCCAGAAATTAACCCAGGACTCTATGGTCAACTCATATTTGACAAAGGTGGAAGGAACATCCAGTGGAGTAAAAACAGTCTCTTCAACAAATGGTATTGGGAGAACTGGACAGCAACATGCAAAAAGATAAAACTAGACCACCAACTTACACCATACACCAAAATAAACTCAAGATGGATAAAGGATTTAAACATAAGCAGTGTCACCATAAAGGTCCTGGAGAAAAATATAGGCAGTAAACTTTTGGATATCCTATGTAAAAATATGTTTACTGATACTTCACCAAGGGGAAAGGAAATCAAAGAATGAATCAACAAATGGGACTATATCAAATTGAAAAGTTTCTGTTCAGCTAAAGAAAATATCAGCAAAATTCAAAGGGAATCAACTGTATGGGAAAACATAATTGCCAATGATATCTCAGACAAGGGTCTGATCTCCAAAATATATAAAGAACTAATGTGACTCAAAACCAGGGAGACAGACAGCCCAATTCAAAAATGGGTAAAGGACCTGAACAGATAACTCACTGAGGAAGACATACAAAGGGCCCAGAGGCATATGAAAGAATGCTCAACATCACTAGTCATCAGAGAGATGCAAATTAAAACTACAATAAGATACCACCTCACACCTGTCAGAATGGCAATATTCAGCAAATCAACAAACAACAAGTGTTGGCGAGGATGAGGGGCAAAGGGAACCCTGGTACACTGTTGGTGGGAATGTAGGCTGGTGCAGCCACTGTGGAAAACAGTATGGGGTTTCCTTAAAAAACTGAAAATGGAATTGCCTTTTGATCCAGCAATTCCACTACTTGGACTATACCCAAAGAATCCTGAAACACCAATTCCTAAGAACCTATGCACACCTATGTTCATAGCGGCACTATTTACAATAGCCAAGTGCTGGAAACAGCCTAAGTGCCCATCAGTGGATGATTGGATCAAAAAACTTTGGTACATTTACACAATGGAATTCTGTACAGCAGAAAGAAAGAAGGAACTTGTACCCTTTGCAACAACATGGATGGAACTGGAGAGTATTATGCCCATTGAAATAAGCCAGTCAGTGAAGGACAAATATCATATGATCTTACCCATTAAGGACAATAATGAGCAAAACTAAAAACAAGCAAAACAGAACCAAATATATGAATACAAGGAATAGGTCTTCAGTGGTCAGAGGGAAAGAGGTGGGGGGGAGGGGGGAGGCAGAGGCAAGAAAGGGGAGCAGCTTAGACAAGAACCTAGTATAAAGGAACCATGGACATGGACAACAGGTGGAATTGACTTTGGGGGTAATGGGTGGGTGGGGAGGGGGACAGAGGGGAGCAAAAAGAGGATGGATGTAATACAACAACAATAAATTATTTTTAAAAGAAATATTACAGGCTGAATGAAAATGAATAAAAATTAAATATAAGGAACATTAAAAATATTAAATAATAAAAGTCATTTATTGGTCCTCGTTGAAAATGTCTGTACTTAAACTTAATATGCACATTAATAAACTGGCATATGAAGACTTGTACCGAGCATTGGATGATTTTGTGAGAGAGAAAAGGGACTTCTTTTGCTTCTAAGTGGAAGGTAAACTGAAGAAGGTTAGCACAAAGTAATCTGACATTTAAACAAAGACATCGATAGGATGACCCATATCTTGTTAAAACAGATGGAAATCAACCTTGAAAATGAGTTTTGAATCTTAAAATGAAACACACATTGAGACATTTCAAAACTAAAGTCACTAGACCAATAGTTCATTAATATATTTAATTTACACATTTAAAACATTTAAAAATATATATTATATTTTAAAACATGCATAATGCAAAATCATGATTATTCCCTGTAGTAGAGACTATGATGATAGCAATAAAATTTCTCCTGACCATGTATTTTCACATATGAAACATTAGTAATTCAACTTTTACTTTTTCTAGCCATACAACTAGAACACAAAATTGGAAGCTCTAAAAAATTAAATCACTTTATGATATTGAAAATATCATTATTCCTTAATTTTCAGCAATATGTACTACAACAGTTTTAAAGTCTTTGCTTCAATCTTCTGGAACATCTACACTGCTTACATAATCTCTAACCAGCCTTCCAAACTTAACTGACACTTTCCTTTTTCTTTAAGACTGATATTTATCACTTACTCAGTGATTTTCTTGGATAGACATTACTGCTGAGGCTATGAAGGCCTATGCTGCCGGGAGACAGATACATGTCTTCCAATGTCAAAAACTGCACAGGTCCTTGGCCCTACAGATATACCTCTCCTATACACTGCTCTTTATATACAAATGTCCTCCAGCATAACTGCCTTCTTCTCCAAATCTCTTTCCTTTCCTGCTTTCCGGCTTCCATTTTACTCCATTACTAAAAATTTGATCTAAGTAATAATGATAATGACAATAATAGTATTAACCACAGTTATAGAATGTTAAGTCTGGGCCAAGAACTGTTGTAGGTACTTTATTCATTTAGTTCCCCTGTGAAGTAGGTATAATTATTATAAATTCTAATTTACAGATGAGGAAACTGAGGCACAGATCCATTAGAAAAGGTTCCATGGGTCATAGAACTAAGAAGGAAACCCAGGATTTGAGCTCAGGGATTTTGTCTGCACAGCTCACACATAAAATCATCATGCCATGCTGCATCCACCCTATAGGCATTTAAATATGTAACTTTTTAAAACTCAAGAAAATAACTATAGTTTTTCGTTGGCTAATGGCTAATATGATCTGGCAACCATTCTATATTTAAACATTTATGTAAAATCAACAAATGTTTTTGACCACTTTTTAAGACCTGGATAATCATTTAAATTAAATTTTGTGTTCTCATGAAAAATAAAAAGTTGTTTCAGGTTGATTTTAAGAAGTTCCCACAAATAGACCCAAGCGTGACCTGTTCAGTGCCTTAGTGGGGTTCCAAAAATCATGCCTCCAACTGTGAAAGAGATGAGCTCAACACATCCTGAGGCCTTAGCCCTGTTACAGCAGGCTCATACCTCATCCCCCTATTCTGCACATAGCCCTGTCAGCAATTCCCCATGTCCCAGGGACTGTCCACAATATTTAGAAATAGGTAGCTATTGTGGAAGAGTGATGGTGACAGTGAGTTGCTGTCTCCCACTGGCTCTTAGAGAATGCCACTTCATAAATTTAAAATCCTTAAGTTTAATTGTTAGCATTTAAAACTTAAAGACGTGCCCTTTTTGTAAGGCATAAGTTATTTTGCAAACTCCCACCCTCAATATCCAGTTAGGGAAGAGAGAGAAAGAGAACCAGGAGACTTGTTTCTTTTAAGTTCTAGGGTCTTCTGGGAACACACAGAGTTAAACATTTTAAATAATGCTCTTGGTTATAAACAGGCTCAGTCTGCAGAGTGTTAGGAGCTTCTTCTCACACTCAGCTTTTCTGAAGATCAGGACTGTGAAAGACTGGGCAAGACTTCCGATTCATCTTTACACGGCTTGACCATTTTTTTGCAGGCATCAGATAAAGAAGATTTTTCCAGAACCTTGAGTTATAGGACAGAGATTTACTAGGCTTCCACTTCAGAACTCTGTGAGATTTCAAAAGTTTTAGTGATTGGGGTAAGAATGTGAAGTCACTGACTGGTGTAAATTCGATTAAGATTATTTTAATTTTCCTTTCCACCAGTGCTTCATGGAGTCCACTTTCAAGTTCGTATCGGACTTCATTAAACATGTAACTTTTACTTAGGACAACGATTAGTCTTCGGCTTTGCTCTATCAAGGAATGGATTTCATCAACAACAGCTGAAAATGCAAGATGTGAAATATTAATTTAAGAGAACCAAAAAGGTGAGAGTGAAATAGAAATCATTTGCCCAGTCTAATTTTATATTATTTAACTCTGAAGTTCACAAGTTCTTTTTTTCTTTAAGACAAATCATTTAGACTCAATTTGATAAGACTATTAAAAGCAATTATCAACAGAAAATGGCAGTGGAGAAATGGGCAGCACTGATGATTTCCACAAGCAACATAGCAGCTGTATGATAGGGTAAGGAACACGAGGCAGCTGCAAGCCCTAGAGAATTAGTGTGGTGAGCATCTGGATTTTGAGGTACACAGCCCAGAGACTGCCAAGAACTATAAGTGAATGGATATTTGAGCAGCAAACTCCAGAAGACTGAGGAGTTCAGCTCCTGTAGGGGAGGAACTAAGTGAGCGCCCCCCACTCAGTGGCTGAAAGAGAGGGAGCCCAGCTTCCAGAACCAGAGCCTGGGGACAAGAGATCCTCTGCCGGCTGCAGGCACTGGCAGCATAAAAGCAGAGTTGCACTCACCACCAGGGGAGAGGGCAGCTCGCAACCCATGCCCCTCCTATGCAACCTTGTGCAGATCCCCAAGGAGCCCTCACACAATATCTGCGTGAGAGACTGCTGACCTCACAAACAACAGTGAGCCACCCTAGTTCAAAAGTGAACCATTATTCCCGGGGCCTGCAGCCTCACCTACACAGAAACAGTGAACTGGAGACTATTATGCTTAGTGAAATAAGCCAGTGAAAGACAAATACCATATGATCTCACCCATTACAGGAGACTAATGTGCAAACAAGCAAGCAAAAAAGAACCTGAGACATGAATACAAGGAATAGACCTTCAATGTGCAGAGGAGATGGGGGGGGAGGAGGCAAAGAAGGAGAGCAGTTTGTTCTAGGAACTAGCATGGAAGAACTGTGGACATGGACAACATGTGGGATTGACTATGTTGGGAGTGGGAGGGTGGGGAAGGAGCGAGCAGGGGGCAAAATGACATGAATGTAATACTACAATAAAGCAATTTTTTTTTAAAGGAACAAATAGTGAGAGAGGAGAAGAGAGAAAGGAGAGGCGGCTGTGCACAAGCAGCAATGCACCCTCAGAGGCAAAACCCACTTAGGAGCCTGTGCAGCCAGCTGCAGCTCACCAGCACCCTCAGAGCCCGGGAACCAAAGCCCACTTTGAAGAACCAGTGGTGAAGACAGTGGCTGCCAACCCTCCAAACCTGCAGAACCAGCAGAGCCCAGCCGCTGGAGCCTCAGTCTACAGGGGTATAGCATTTGGATCCAGCTCTGACTGTGACAGACCCCAAATTAGATCTCTGCTAACCTCAAGCAACTGAGTTACACCAAGAGCTATATGAATTAAAAACTCTCAATGAGCAGCTTGATAACAGTATATGAGACCTGGTACCAAGAGCTATATGAATTAAAAACTCTCAATGAGCAGCTTGATAACAGTATATGAGACCTGGTAGAAGGAGTGTTTCTTGATCAGCCAGCTGGAGTGAAAAACCAAGTGGAGGAAAGGTAGGAGACCACACCACTGAACCCCAAAAATCCCCTATCACAGAAGGGAACTCCACGAAGGCAGGGAGTCATAGCAGATTAATACGAGAAGCAAAAACAAGCAATAGCAGACACCCAAAATGGGGAGAAAAAAAAAAAAAAAACAGTCAATCACCTAAAGGAAAGGAGAATCCCTAGAAAGACTGCAAAATGAAATACACACGAGTAAACTATCAGACGTGGAATTCAAAGAAACGGTTATAAAAAAGTTCAGTAAGCTTAGTGGGCTCAAAGAAAACTACAGAGAACTCCAGGGCAACTATAAGGAACTTACTGAAAATTATACCAGCATTAAAAAGGACACAGAAATCATCAATAAGAACCAAATAAGAACCAGGAGGAGATAAAGAATACAATTGCTGAACTGAGGAACACAATAGAAGGAATCCAAAGCAGGTTAGAGGAAGCAGAGGACCAGATCAGCAAATTGGAGGACAACATGGGAAAAAATAACCTGATAGTACAACAAAATGAAAGAAGACTGAAAAAGAATGAAGAGTTTGTAAGAGAGATACAGGACAACATGAAACACAATAATACCCATATCACAGGGATACCAGAAGGAGAAGAAAAGCAAGGATAGAAAACCTGTTTGAAAAAATAATGACAGAAAACTTCCCTAAAATGACGGGCAAAAGAGCCACTCAAGTTCAGGAAGCACAGAGGGTCCCAATGAAGATGAACCCAAACAGAACCACTCTAAGACACATCATAAGTAAAATGGCAAATTTCAAAGACAAGAAGAGAATCCTAAAAGCATCAAGAGAGAAACAGCAAATAATATATAAAGGAGTTCCAATAAGGTTATCAGATGATTTCTCAAGAGAAACAATACGAGCCAGAGGGAATAACAAAAAGTACTCCAAGTAATGAAAAACAAAGGCCTGCAACCAAAAATACTCTACCCAGCAAGGCCGTCATTCAAAATGGAAGGTGAAATAAGGAGTTTCCTAGAGAAAGAAAGAAAAAAGAATAAACCTCCACCAAACCAGCATTGCAAGAGATGCTAAAGGGCCTGCTTTAAAAAGATGAAGAAACAAAAAGAGACAGAAAGGAACACGGGAAAATTGTCAATGAAGAAGCACCTGTCAATAATAACCTTAAACATAAATGGATTAAATGCACCGATAAAAAGACATAGGGGAGGGGGACAGAGGAGAGCAAAAAGGGATGGAGGTAATACAACAACAATGAGATTAAAAAAAAAAAAAGACATAGGGTAGCTGAATGGATAAGGAAGCATGACCCACATATATGCTGTCTACAAGAAACCCATCCCAGAACAAAAGATCAACACAGACTGAAAGTGAAGGGAAGGAGAAATATATTTTAAGAAAATGAACATGAAAAAAAAAAAAAAAAAGGCTGGAGTAGCAATACTTATATGAAACAAAACATTTTACAATGAAGACCATAAAAAGAGACAAAGAAGGACATTGTGTAATACTTAAGAAAATAATCCACCAAGAAGATATAACCCTTGTAAACATATATGCACCCAACCTAGGAGCACCCAAATATATAAGGAAAATCTTGAAATACTTCAAGAAGGAAGGATATAGACAGCAACACACTCATAGTAGGGAATTTTAATACCCCATTATCAACAATGGACATCTTCTAAGCAAAAAACTACCAAGAATATTGTAGCATTGAACAACAATCTGGATGAAAAGGACTTAACTGTCATATACAGAACTTTTTACCCCAAGGAAACAAAATACAAATTCTTTTCAAGTGTACATGGAACATTCTCAAAGATAGACCACATGGTTGTCCACAAGGCAAGTCTCCACAAATTAAAAAAAAAAAAAACAAAACTGAAATTATATCAAACATCTTCTCAGAACACAATGGATTGAAACTAGAAACCAATCTCAAGGAAAAAAAAAACAAAATCATTCTAATTCATGGAGACTGAGTAACATGCTATTAAATAAGGAATAGGTTAACAATGAGATTTAAAAAATCAAGCATTTTCTGGAAACAAACAAGAGTGAATACACAACACCCCAAAACCTATGAGACACAGCAAAGGCTGTCCTCTGAGGGAAATTCATAGCAATACAGACCTACCTAAAAAAGGTTAGAAGATACTCATACAAACAATGTAGTCATAAAACTATAAGAACTAAAAAAGCTTCAACAAATGAAGCCCAGAGCAAGTGGAAGGAAGGAAATTACCAAGAATAGAGCAGAACTAAATGACATAGAGACAAAAAGCACAATTCTAAGGATCAATAAACCCAGAAGATAGTTCTTTGAAAAGATAAACAAAATTGACAAGCCTTTAACTAGACTCATCAAGAAAAAAAGAGAGGCCCCAAATAAACAAAATCAGAAATGACAGAGGAGACATCTTAACCAAAACCAGAGAAATGCAAAGGTGTGTAAGAAAGTATTACACATAATTATATGTATTAAAGTATTATACATAATTATATGACAAAAAATTTGACAACCTGGATGAAATGGATGAATTTCTGGAAATGTATAACGACCAAAACTGAATCAAGAAGAAGCAGAAAACCCCCTGGCTGGTGGCTCAGTGGAGAGGTGCCAGCCTGTGAACCCAAAGGTCACTGGTTCGATTCCTTGCCAGGGCACATAACCAGGTTGCAAGCCAGGTCTCCAGCCAGGTCCTTAGCTGGAGGCAGGTGAAAGGCAAGCATACATTGGCTGTTTCTCTCCCTTTCTTCCTCCCTCCCTGCCCTTCTCTCTGAAAATAATGAATAAAATCTTTAAAAAATAAAAAAAGAATACCTTAAAAAAGAAGAAGAAGGCCTGACTAGACTAATAGCAACTAATGAAATTGAAGAAGTAATAAAAAAATTCCCAGCACACAAGACCCCTGGACCAGATAACTACACAAGTGAATTTTACCAAAGCTTGAGAGAGAACTAACTCCCATCCTTCTCAACCTATTCTAAAAAATCCAAGAAGAGGGGAAACTCCTAAACTCTTTCTATGAGAACAGTATTATTCTAATCCCAAAATTAGGTCAAAACACAACAAAGAAAGAAAACTACAGGCCAATATCTCTGATGAACATAGATGCAAAATTCTCAATAAAATATTGGCTAACCAGATCCAGCAATACATTAAAAAGATTATATACCACGACCAAGTGGGATTCATTCCACGAATGCAGGGATTGTACAATATTCCCAAATCAGCAAATGTAACATGCCCAATAACAAACTGAAAGACTAAAGCAATATGATCATATCAATAGATGTGGAAAAGGCATTTGATGAAGTGAACATCCTTTTATGATAAAAATGCTCAGCAAGGTGGGAATAGAGGGAGCATACCTCAACATAATAAAGGCCATATACAAGAAACCTACAGCTAACATCATACTCAAAGCCTTTTCCTTAAGATCAAGAATAAGGCAAGGGTGTCCACTCTTCCCACTTCTATTTAACATAGTTTTTTTGAAAGTTCTAGCCATAGCAATCAGACAAGAATAAAAAATCAAAGGCACCCAAATTAGAAAGTAGGAAGTAAAACTGTCATTGCTTGCAGATGGCATGATAGTGCATGCAGAAAACTCTAAAGGCTCCACTAAAAAGCTACTCAACCTAATAAGTGAATATGGCAAAATAGCTGGATGCAAAGTAAATATCCAGAAATCAAATCAACAATGAAACATCAAAGAAAGAAACTAGAAAACAAATTCCATTTATTATAGCAATAACAACAACAACAAAAAAGTACCTAGGAATAAATTTAACCAAGAAGACAAAAGACCTATACTTGGAAAACTACAGGACACTGAAGAAAGAAATTAAGGAAGATACAAATAAATGGAAGTGTATGCCATGTTCATGGATGGGAAGAATTACATCATAAAAATGTCCCTATTACCCAAAGCCATCCATAGACTCAGTACAATCCCTATTAAAATACCAACATCATATTTCACAGAATTAGAACAAATACTTTAAAAGTTTATATAGAGTCAAAAACAACTCCAAATAGCTATAGCAGTCTTGGGAAAGAAGAATGAAGTAGAAATAATCACAATACCAGATATCAAACTATATTTACAAAGCCATAGTAATCAAAACAGTCTGGTACTGGCATAAGAACAGACAAACATATCACTGGAACAGAATAAAGAGGCCAGAAATAAACCCAAGACTCTATGGGCAACTAATATTTGACAAAGGGGGAAGGAACATAAAATTGAGTGCAAGCAGCCTCTTCAACAAATGGTGCTGGAAGAAATGGACATGCAAAAAAGTGAAACTAGACCACCAACTTACACAATACACTAGAATAAATTCAAGATGGAAAAAAACACTTAAACATAAGCAGTGCCACCATAAGAGACTTAGAGGAAAACATATGCAAAAAAAAAAAAAAAAAAAAAAACCTGCAGATATTCCATGCAGCAATATTTTCACAGCTTTCTCTCCCAGGGCAAGGGGAATAAAGGATCAAATAAACAAATGGGACTGCATTAAACTGAAAAGTTTCTGTTCAGTTAAAGAAATCATCTACAAAATGAGAAGGGAACCAACTATATGGGAAAACATATTTGCCAATGACACTTCAGACAAGAGTTTGATTTCCAAAATATACAAAGAACTATTACGACTCAACACCAGTGAGACAGACAGCTCAATTAAAAAATGGGCAAAGGAATTTCTGGATCAAAAGGCAGTTCCATTTTTAGTTTTTTAAAGAAACCCCATACTGTTTTCCACAGTGGCTGCACCAGCCTACATCCCCACCAACAGTGCACCAGGGTTCCCTTTGCCCCACATCCTCACCAACACTTGTTGTTTGTTGATTTGTTGATGATTGCCATTCTGACAGGTGTGAGGTGGTATCTTATTGTCGTTTTAATTTGCATCTCTCTGATGACTAGTGATGTTGAGCATTCTTTCATATGCCTCTGGGCCCTTTGTCTATCTTCCTCAATGAGTTGTCTGTTCAGGTCTTTTGCCCCCTTTTTAATTAGGCTGTCTGTCTCCCTCGTGTTGAGTCACATTAGTTCTTTATATATTTTGGAGATCAGACCCTTGTCTGAGGTATCATTGGCAATTATGTTTTCCCATACAGTTGGTTCCCTTTGAATTTTGCTGATATTTTCTTGAGCTGAACAGAAACTTTTCAATTTGATATAGTCCCATTTGTTAATTTGTTCTTTTATTTAATTTGCCCTTGGTGAAATATCAGTAAACATATTTCAGTGTAGGATATCCAAAAGTTTACTGCCTGTCTTTTTCTCCAGGACCTTTATGGTGACACTGCTTATGTTTAAATCCTTTACCCATCTTGAGTTTATTCTGGTGTATGTTGTAAGTTGGTGGTCTTGTTTCATCTTTTTGCATGTTGCTGTCCAGTTCTCCCAACACCATTTGTTGAAGAGACTGTTTTTACTCCATTTTACAGCAGAAAGAAAGAAGGAACTCGTACCCTTTGCAACAACATGGATGGAACTGGAGAGTATTATGCTTAGTGAAATTAGCCAGTCAGTGAAGGACAAATATCATATGATCTAACCCATTGCGGGATAATAATGAGCAAAACTAACAATAAGCAAAACAGAACCAAATATATGAATACAGTGAATAGGCCTTCAGTGGTCAGGGGGAAGGGGGTTGAGGGAGGGGGGAGGAAAAGGCAAGGAAGGGGAGCAGTTTAGACAAGAACCTAGTATAAAGAA